>CAJUXJ010001659.1:0-16913 GCA_910589775.1 Avena eriantha
CAATATCTTACTAGGACAAGTAGCATTACAATTGTTAGACAATTGGGGTGCTACAACTCTCCCCCACTAAACAGGAATCTCGCCCCGAGATTCTAGGAAGAAGAAGACTCAAAGAGGGTAGGATACTTGGCACGGAGCTCATCTTCACGTTCCCAGGTGGCTTCATCAACGGAATGGTGCGACCACTGCACCTTGCAGAACTTGATGGACTTGTTGCGAGTCCTTCTTTCTGCGACTTCAAGAATTTTTGTGGGGTGTTCTTGATAAGACAGATCTTCTTGGAGATTAATGAGTTCATGGTCCACGGTCCTGCCGGGATCCTTGAAGCACTTCTTGAGTTGAGAGATGTGAAAAACATCATGGACTTTGAGTTGTTCAGGGAGCTCAAGAGCATAAGAAACTTCTCTTCTTCTTCCACGAATTTTGAAAGGACCGATGTATCTAGGAGCCAGCTTCCCTTTGATACCAAAGCGGTGTGTGCCTCTCATGGGAGTGACACGAAGATAAACGAGATCACCAGGAACATACTCCATGTCTGTGTGCTTTCTGTCATAATTGCTCTTCTGGCGACCTTGAGCAATCTTCAGATTTTCAAGAATGATGTGAACTTTCTCCTCCGCTTGAGTTACAATGTCGGGGCCAAACAATATTCTTTCACCTGCGCCCGACCAACCAATCGGAGTTCTGCATTTGCGACCATAGAGAACCTCAAATGGTGCCATCTTTAGACTTTTCTGGAAACTGTTGTTGTAAGAGAATTCAGCATAAGGAAGACATTCTTCCCACTTCATGCCGAAAGAGATAACGCAAGCACGGGGCATATCTTCCAGAATCTGATTGATCCTTTCAACTTGTCCTTGCGACTGAGGGTGGTAAGCTGTGCTGAAGTTTAGTTTTGTTCCCAAAGCATTTTGGAAACTTCCCCAGAACTTGGAAGTGAAGATGCTTCCATGGTCTAAACTGATCTCAAGAGGAACTTCATACAGAGAGACAATTCTGTTGATATAGAGTTCCGCCAACTGAATTGCAGAAATTGTTTCCTTAACTGGAAAGAAGTGAGCTACTTTGGAAACCCTGTCAATGACAACAAAGATTGCATTGTTGCCTATCTACGACCTTGGAAAACCAGTGATGAAGTCCATATCTACTTTCTCCCATTTCCATTCCGGAGGCTTCAATGGCTGTAGAAGACCGAAGGTTTCTGATGGACAGCTTTAACTCTGCGACAAACATCACACTCTGAGACATACTTGGCACAATATCGTTTCAAACCAGGCCACCAATATTGTGTTTTCAAGTCCATGTACATCTTAGTGCTTCCAGGGTGGATAGAAAGAACAGAATCATGCGCCTCGTTGAGAACTTGCTCTCTTAAACCCGGGTAGTTTGGAACAAACATCCGGTGTTCAAAGAAAAGAGTGCCTTGGTCATCTACGTGGAAAGACTCGTACTTCGGAAGTTGAATGTTGGAGATGATGTTTTTAGTGTAAGGATCCCCAAGCTGAATGGAACGGACCTTTTCTTCTAAGAGAGGTGTTGCTAGAAGGTTCAGAAGATAACCTTGATCCACAATTTCAAGGTTGAGCTTGCGGAATTCCTCGCACAAGAGAGGCTGTTGTTCTTCCACCATGAGGTTGTTGACATAAGCTTTTCGGCTGAGAGCATCTGCCATGACATTGGCTTTGCCCGGGGTGTAGTTGATGGTCGAATCGAAATCATTGATTGTTTCAATCCACCTCCTCTGACGAAGGTTGAGATCAGGCTGTGTGAAGATATACTTCAGACTCTTGTGATCAGAAAAGATCTCACAACGGTTGCCCAACAAGTAATGCATCCATACTTTCAAAGCAAGACAACTGCTGCGAGCTCAAGGTCATGTGTAGGATAGTTGATCTCATGCGTCTTCAACTGACGAGATGCGTAAGCAACAACTTGCTTTTCTTGCATAAGGACCGCACCCAATCCTTGTAATGAGGCATCACAGAAATCTGGAAAGGCTTTGATGTATCTGGAGGAACCAAGACTGGTGTGGAAGTGAGCTTCTCTTTGAGTGTTTCAAAGCTTGCTTGACATGCAGGAGTCCAAAGATATTTCTTGCCTTTCTGGAGGAGATCGGTAAGAGGCTTCGGAATCTTCGAGAAGTTTTGAACGAATCGCCGACAGTAACTGGCCAAGCCAAGGAAACTTCGGACTTCTTTGACATTAATGGGTGGAAGACAGTCCATAATTGTCTTAATAGTTTCTGGGTTGACGGCGATGCCCTTGGCAGAGATGACGTGACCAAGGTAGGTGACTTGAGGCAGCCAAAACTCACACTTAGAGAACTTTGCATACAGGCGGTTCTCACGAAGCTTGTTTAGGACACAACGAAGGTGTTCTTCATGTTCTTCCTTAGACTTAGAATAGACTAGAATGTCATCCAGATAGACCACAACGAACTTATCAAGATATTCCATGAAAACCGAGTTCATAAGCCTCGAGAAGGTGGCAGGTGCATTGGTGAGACCGAAAGACATGACCGTGTACTCATACAGGCCATAGCGGGTGGTGAAAGCTGTTTTAGGAACATCTTCCTTGTGGATCTTGATTTGATGATAACCACTTCTCAAATCAAGCTTAGAGAATACCACAGGTCTAGCTAGCTGATCGAAGAGATCATTAATCCGTGGAAGGGGATATTTATTCTTGATGGTTTTAGCATTGAGTGCCCGATAGTCAACACAAACTCTATCAGTCTTGTCTCGCTTCTTCACAAAGATGGTTGGACTACCCCAAGAAGAAGTACTGTGCTGAACGAAACCCAACTTCTCTTGTTCATCCAACTGACGATTAAGTTCAGCCAACTCAGCAGGACCCATTTTATAAGGCCGCTTGGAAATAGGAGCGGTACTAGGTTCAAGTTCAATGACAAACTCAACCTCATGATCCGGAGGCATACCCGGCAACTCTTCAGGAAAAACATCTGGAAACTCACAAACTACAGGAACACTCTGAATACCTTCCATAGCATCATCATTCAGAGCCGCCAATGAATAAAGCTGAATTGTAGGAGTCAGACTTGGAGAATAGACTATATGGCCTTCAGGAATTTTCAGAGAAACCGAACGTTCAGCACAATCAATCACAGCTGCATTTGCTGTCAACCAATCCATGCCCAAGATAACATCAATATCAGAATTGCCCAGAATAATTAAGGAAGCCGGAAACGAAGAACCACCAATCTCAATTTGATTGCCATGGCTGATATGAGCATCCCTCATGTTTGACCCAAGAGATTGTACCACAAGACGGTGTAATAAAGGAACCATAGCCAGATCTTGCTCATGAGCAAACTTGTGAGAAACAAAAGAATGCGAAGCACCAAAATCAAACAAAACTCGTGCAGGAACTGAGTTAACAGGAAGCATACCCATGACAACTCCAGGTGCATGCTCAGCTTGAGCGACGTTGACACAGTTGGCACGAGCAACCATAGACCCCGGCTTAGTGTTGATGTTGAGAGCCCGAGGTGGAGGCGCACGAATCATAGGAGCACTTGACGCAGGTCTTGGAGGTGGTGGTGGAAGAGCTTTGTTGTTCATTGGACAATTCCAGTGCTCTGATACCAATTGTAACTACCTCGGCGAATTACGCTCTTAGTTAATGCCTGGATGAACAAAAATGGTTAAAATAGTACGGTGGGGCCCAGGGCCACTCACGCTAGACCTTTCGGCCGTCCTAACCACTTTCAAACAACGGGACAAGAACGAGTGGCGTAATGGGCAGGCGAAGGGATCAACTACATACACAAATGAGTATGTATGCAAGCCACATACAACAGTCCTCAGAGCCATTCCATCTAAAAGAAATAGAAATATTGCAACGCCATACGGCAAGATCCAAATGTCCTAGATAGATATAATATTTTAGGATAGCTCCTCATACATCACACATCAGAGTATCAGGCGGAAGCGGAAACAAGATCCGAGTACGGATAAGAAGCAAATTTGCATAAGATGCCCATAAATAAACACATCCCTCCCACAGATCACACGGATCCCCGTTCCCGGAATCTCTACAACGAATGATCGTTGCCAACATCATCAGTCTCTTCCACCCAGTATCCATCTTGCGGGTACGCCTGTTCATCTGAATCAAACAATTTATCGTGTGAGACCCTAGGGGTACTCAGCAAGTCTTTATGCCGCTAAAGGGGACACAACCTGGGGTGACGCAATTGCAGCAAAAGATAATACCTAACAATTCTACAGAGACTCACTAACGTTCTGCCTAGCCAATGATAGACGGAAGTCCGTGAATTAAGAACAACAGTTATAACAGTATAATTAACAGATCCATCCTCCTCCTCGCTTACCAACGAGGAAGCGGACGAACAACCCCCATCATCCGTTGGCAGTTTTTATTAACCATTCCATGAGTATTGCACTATTTACTAGTCAAGGACTTAGTCAAATTAATAGCGTCCCTTTAGTTATACTTGTCTATGATCGAGAAACTATGCTCCAAGTTGTCCATAACCGCGGACACGGCTTTCTGAAAGATTTACCCTGCAGGGGTGCACGAATAGCAACACACACTCGATCAACCTCGGAAAAACCAAATCAAAACCCAACGAGGCATTCACGACAAATCAATCACAGGATTCAGAAATATTTCAGGGGGCCACCCCATTAAGCTACCCGCAACGAAGTTGGCCGGCTCCGAGACGGACCCAAGGTTTGTGTGGACGGCGGTAAACGACTGGGAACCCGAAAATGTGACTGGGCTTGTCGATACAGCGAAAACGTATCACGATCCAAAATAGTACAGGTGCTCGTCGCACAATCTTAAATAAAGCAGTAACATGGCATAAGTACAGAATAGTAATAAAGCCCCAAACTAATTGTGGCCCCAAGAAATAAGAATGAATCAAGCTCTGGCTCAGGGGGGTCCATAAGGCCTCCCGGATGTGGATAGTGCGAATAGTCAAGGAACAGGAATCAAGTACTCGGGGTCCTACGGGACACAAGTGAGCATGAAAAACCAAATAGCAGATATTGCTCACCGGTGCCTCTTTCATTAGTTATCCCATTACTACTCAGGTTATGTTGTTTAGGTACCTCATTATTCCTCGGACACTCACATACCCTACTCATGCTTTTCTACGACTCGCATGGCTCAAACAACTCCTGTAGTATTGGCTCATGGGACCGGAACAAGCTTGGTGTGGTTTAAAAGTAAAGGCTATGCAGTACTTGGGATTCAATTTAATGCAATCGCGACTCAATGATGCAAGAATAAGATAGAGACAATAGGTACTGTATGTATGCAAGCATGTGGTAGTGCTTGCCTGGCAGCTCAGTTGAAGCGAGAGATGGATCTGGGTAGTACTCCTGTGATTCCTGATAATTCTCCTGCTGGGCGTCTATTCGAAGAAGAACCAAACAAACAAGGGCAACATAAATAAAGTGCACAAGCATATGCATTGAAAAGCGTCAAGCAAACAAGCATTCCATGATGAATGATGCACGATTTACATGGCATTAAAGTAGCATGGCAAAGGTGAGGTGTGGATGCAAGAAATAAAGCATTTTATTATTTATTTAACCAAGTTTTATTGTCATAGACAGTTCAGATTTTGAATGATAACATGATGCATGCTTCAATTCAGAACAAGGATTGCATAAATAGAACGGTCTCGTCGCGCTGATCGATTTAGACATATTATTTGTCAAATTTGGAGTTATAAAACAAAAGTTATTAAATAAATAAGGGAAAGGGCATTTTCTTGTAATTTTATTCATCTCGAAATTTTAAAGTGTCCAAATATTATTTGAATGGCATATTTGAATTCCTCAAATTTTTCTGATTCCAAAACATATATTACATGTATTATTTGGATTTGTATTTTAAAAATTATTTGAATCTGAAAAGAATTTGAATTTAAATTAATTTGAAAAAGATTTGATTTAAAACAGACTCAGGGAATACTTTTCTCACTCAGGCAAAATCAACCCCAAACACTGACAGGTGGGCCTTTGTGCTGACTGGACCACGCGCGGGGAAAACCTTTTGTCACCGCGTCTCGGGCTAGCCACTGTGACTGCGGGGTGGGCCAACTGGCGCATGCCCGCGTGTCAGCCGTGAGCGAGACAGGGGCTGACAGGTGGGGCTAGGGGCTGGAGCGCGGGTTGCGGCTGGGAAAAGCCGAGGGGTTTTCTGCAAAAGGGCTAGCGCGGCTGACAGGTGGGGTCGTTAGGAGCGCGGGTCGCAGGAATCAAAAAGGTGGGAGGCTTTTTGCAAGATGACCACGACCCCGGGTTACTGTTTTTCTTCTCCACGTTCTGACGGCAATTCGTGCGCCGCGGCGCGGGGCGGGTATTCGATCCCGGGATGCGGGCGTGCACGCGGAGGGTGCTAACCGGTGCGGCTGGCTCAGGCAGATGTCAGGAGGGTGGTGGGGGCCTAGATAGGGTGTTGCGCGGCGCGCACTGAGAGCGCTCGACAAAAGCATCGGCGGTGTTAGGGCGGTACGGCGAGGCGGACCATGTCAGGGAGAAGGGGATGCTCACCGCGGGTCACCTGGTGTGGTTGGATTGGACGGGGGCACGGCGGATCGTCGACGACGCAGACGCTCCGGCGGGCTAGGGTTTCGGAGGACGGCGAGGATCCTGGTGGTGCTGGGGCTTGCTCCTTCGCGCTGGCGTGGACAGGGCGACGCAGGAGGACGTACTCAATCTTCTCAGCCACCTCTAGGTCGAGCTGCACGGCTGGAACGACGGGGACGAGGTGGTGCTGGCGGCGACCGGCGTCGGCTGCTGGTGGATGGAGAGGAAGAAGGGGAAGAAGGGGCGGCTCGTCCAGATCTAGGAGAGGCCAGAGAGGCGTGGGGAGGACGGAAAAGTGGAAGAGAGAGAGAGGGAAGGAATGCGGGGCACGGGAGGGATAAGGTGGCCTCGGTGCCACCTTTTCTCTCCTCCTCCTTTTCGAGCACATGCTCGGCCGGTTGGGGCTAGACCTGGGGCTGCAGGGGAGGCTGCAAGTGGGGCCGAGGACGAGAGAGACCAGGGTGGGGCTGGCCTGGCGGTAGAGAGAGAAAGAGAGAAGAGGGAGTAGATCGGGCTAGGGTTAGATGGAGCTCGGTCTAGGGCATGGGTTAGGGTTAGGGTGGCTGGGTGTGGGCCAGGGAGAGGGTGGCCAGGTGGTCATGCTAGTGAGAGAGATAGAGAGAGGATAAGAGAGAGAAAGTTGGGAGTAGGTTAGGGTTTTGGAGAAATTTTAGGTGTAAAGGAATTATAAAGAGAAAAACTAGATTTGAATTTTATTAGGTGTTTATATTTTGATTTAGTTTAAGAGGCCAAACCAAGAAGAAGAAAAGGAAGCTTGATCTTGCTTGAGATAAGGTGGGGGAGAAACTAGAGAAAGAGGAAGAAAAGGAATAGGTGGAAAGGGTCACATATGGCTCATGCATGGAGGATTGAAAAATAAGAGGAAAAAGAGATGGTGAGATGGTGAGGATGGTGTAATGGTGGTAGATGGTTTTCCTTAGGTAGGATCCACCAAATCCAAAGAAAAACCAATGGAGGAAAGAGGTGGTGAAGAATTGTGCATGGCCCATGCAAAATAATAATGCCATGATATATTTTGTGGAAACAAAATATTATGATGGCATTAATGTTATGCATTTCCAAGAAGTTGAATAAAGCCAAGCAAAGGCATTTAATGGACTAGATCCACCCTATTGCACATGAGCTAGAGAAATCCAAAATAAAGACAAACAAGCTCATGGTCTAGTAGGATGGTGGAATTATAAAGTGATGGAAAAGAAAGGTGATGGAATGAAATAAAAGATATGCCCCCAACTCAACTTGGGCATAGAACAATATATCAATAGCCAATTACAATATCAAGAGGCAAATACAATTAATAATGCATGTGAGAGAAGAGCCAAAAGAAAAAGGGTTTTATATGATGCGCAAATGCAAGGTGGCATGATGACATGAGCATGATTTCATTATGATGCAACAATAATATATATAAAGTAGTCAATATCTTACTAGGACAAGTAGCATTACAACAGTTAGACAATTGGGGTGCTATAGCCATTGCATGTGTGTTCTTTTCATAAACCACATGGATCCACTTGATGCCATTGCATGTGTTTCATTTTCCTAAACCACATGGATCCACTATCTGTCATTTCATGTGTGTTCTTTTCCTAAACCACATGCATCCACTAGATGTCATTGCATGTGTGTTCTTTTCCTAAACCACATGGATCCACTTGATGCCATTGCATGTGTTTTATTTTCCTAAACCACATGGATCCACTATATGTCATTTCATGTGTGTTCTTTTCCCAAAACACATGGATCCACTAGATGTCATTGCATATGTGTTCTTTTCCTAAATCACATGGATCCACTAGAGTCATTGCATGTGTGTTCTTTTCCTAAACCACACGGATCCACTAGAGTCATTGCATGTGTGTTCTTTTCGTAAACCACATGGATCCACCGGATGTCATTGCATGTGTGTTCTTTTCCAAAACCACATGGATCCACTAGATGTCATTCCATGTGTGTTCTTTTCCTGAACCACATGGATCCACTAGATGTCATTTCATGTGTGTTCTTTTCCTAAACCACATGGATCCACTAGAGTCATTGCATCTATATTCTTTTCCTAAACCACATGGATCCACTAGATCTCATTGCATGTGTGTTATTTTCCTAAACCACATGGATCCACTAGAGTCATCGCATGTGTGTTCTTTTACTAAACCACATGGATCCATTAGATGTCATTGTATGTGTGTTCTTTTCCTAAACCACGTGGATCCAATATATGTCATTTCATGTGTGTTCTTTTCCTAACCCACATGGATCCACTAGAGTCATTGGATGTGTGTTCTTTTCCTAAACCAGATGGATGCTCTAGATTCATTGCATGTGTGTCCTTTTCCTCAACCACATGGATCCACTGGATGTCATTGTATGTGTGTTATTTTTCTAAACCACATGGATCCACTATATGTCATTGCATGTGTGTTCTTTTCCAAAACCTCATGGATCCACTAGATGTAATAACATGTGTGTTGTTTTCCGAAACGACATGGATCCACTAGATTCATTGCATGTGTGTTCTTTTCCTCAACCACATGGATCCACTAGATGTCATTGCATGTGTGTTATTTTTGTAAACCACATGGATCCACTATATGTCATTGCATGTGTGTTCTTTTCCAAAACCTCATGGATCCACTAGATGTAATAGCATGTGTGTTCTTTTCCTAAACCACATGGATCCACTAGAGTCATTGCATGTGTGTTCTTTTCCTAAACCACATGGATCCACTAGATGGCATTGCAGGTGTGTTCTTTTCCAAAACCACATGGATCCTCTAGATGCCATTGCATTTGTGTTCTTTTCCTAAACCACATGGATCCACTACAGTCATTGCATGTATGTTCTTTTCTGAAACCAAATGGATCCAATAGTGTCACTACATGTGTGTTCTTTTCATAAACCACATGGATCCACTTGATGCCATTGCATGTGTTTTATTTTCCTAAACCACATGGATCCACTATATGTCATTTCATGTGTGTTCTTTTCCAAAATCACATGGATACACTAGATGTCATTGCATGTGTGTTCTTTTCCTAAATCACATGGGTCCATTAGAGTCATTGCATGTGTGTTGTTTTCCTAAACCACACGGATCCACTAGAGTCATTGCATGTGTGTTCTTTTCATAAACCACATGGATCCCCAAGATGTCATTGCATGTGTGTTCTTTTCCAAAACCACATGGATCCACTAGGTGTCATTGCATGTGTGTTCTTTTCCTGAACCACATCGATCCACTAGATGTCATTGCATGTGTGTTCTTTTCCAAAACAACATGGATCCACTAGAGTCGTTGCCCGTGTGATCTTTTCGTAAACCACAAGGATCCATGTGATGTCATTGTATGTGTGCTATTTTCCAAAACCACATGGATCCACTAGAGTCATTGCATGTGTGTTCTTTTCCTAAACCACATGGATCCGTTAGATGTTATTGCAGGTGTGTTCTTTTCCTAAACCACATGCATCCACTAGATATCATTGCATGTGTGTTCTTTTCCTAAACCACATGGATCCACTTGATGCCAGTGCATGTGTTTATTTTCCTAACCACATGGATCCACTATATGTCATTTCATGTGTGTTCTTTTCTAAAAACACATGGATCCACTAGATGTCATCGCATGTGTGTTCTTGTCTTAAACCAAATGGATCCACCAGTGTCATTGCATGTGTGTTCTTTTCCTAAACCACATGGATCCACTTGATGCCATTGCTTGTGTGTTCTTTTCCTCAACCACATGGATCCACTAGAGGTGATTGCATGTGTGTTATTTTTCCTAAACCACATGGATCCACTACAGTCATTGCATGTGTGTTCTTTTCTTAAACCAAATGGATCCAATAGTGTCATTGCATGTGTGTTCTTTTCATAAACCACATGGATCCACTTGATGCCATTGCATGTGTTTTATTTTCCTAAACCACATGGATCCACTATATGTCATTTCATGTGTGTTCTTTTCCAAAAACACATGGATACACTAGATGTCATTGCATGTGTGTTCTTTTCCTAAATCACATGGGTCCATTAGAGTCATTGCATGTGTGTTGTTTTCCTAAACCACACGGATCCACTAGAGTCATTGCATGTGTGTTCTTTTCATAAACCACATGGATCCCCCAGATGTCATTGCATGTGTGTTCTTTTCCAAAACCACATGGATCCACTAGGTGTCATTGCATGTGTGTTCTTTTCCTGAACCACATCGATCCACTAGATGTCATTGCATGTGTGTTATTTTCCTAAACCACATGGATCCACTAGAGTCATTGCATGTGTGTTCTTTTCCTAAACCACATGGATCCACTAGATGGCATTGCAGGTGTGTTCTTTTCCAAAACCACATAGATCCACCAGATGCCATTGCATGTGTGTTCTTTTCCTAAACCACATGGATCCACTACAGTCATTGCATGTGTGTTCTTTTCTTAAACCACATGGATCCACCGGATGCCATTGCATCTGTTTTATTTTCCTACACCACATGGATCCACTATATGTCATTTCATGTGTGTTCTTTTCCAAAAACACATGGATACACTAGATGTCATTGCATGTGTGTTCTTTTCCTACATCACATGGGTCCATTAGAGTCATTGCATGTGTGTTGTTTTCATAAACCACACGGATCCACTAGAGTCATTGCATGTGTGTTCTTTTCGTAAACCACATGGATCCACCGGATGTCATTGCATGTGTGTTCTTTTCCAAAACCACATGGATCCACTAGATGTCATTCCATGTGTCTTCTTTTCCTGAACCACATGGATCCACTAGATGTCATTTCATGTGTGTTCTTTTCCTAAACCACATGGATCCACTAGAGTCATTGCATCTATATTCTTTTCCTAAACCACATGGATCCACTAGATCTCATTGCATGTGTGTTATTTTCCTAAACCACATGGATCCACTAGAGTCATCGCATGTGTGTTCTTTTCCTAAACCACATGGATCCATTAGATGTCATTGTATGTGTGTTCTTTTCCTAAACCACATGGATCCAATATATGTCATTTCATGTGTGTTATTTTCCTAACCCACATGGATCCACTAGAGTCATTGGATGTGTGTTCTTTTCCTAAACCACATGGATGCTCTAGATTCATTGCATGTGTGTCCTTTTCCTCAACCACATGGATCCACTGGATGTCATTGCATGTGTGTTATTTTTCTAAACCACATGGATCCACTATATGTCATTGCATGTGTGTTCTTTTCCAAAACCTCATGGATCCACTAGATGTAATAACATGTGTGTTGTTTTCCGAAACGACATGGATCCACTAGATTCATTGCATGTGTGTTCTTTTCCTCAACCACATGGATCCACTAGATGTCATTGCATGTGTGTTATTTTTGTAAACCACATGGATCCACTATATGTCATTACATGTGTGTTCTTTTCCAAAACCTCATGGATCCACTAGATGTAATAGCATGTGTGTTGTTTTCCAAAACCACATGGATCCACTAGAGTCATTGCATGTGTGTTCTTTTCCTAAACCACATGGATCCACTAGATGGCATTGCAGGTGTGTTCTTTTCCAAAATCACATGGATCCTCTAGATGCCATTGCATGTGTGTTCTTTTCCTAAACCACATGGATCCACTTGATGCCATTGCTTGTGTGTTCTTTTCCTCAACCACATGGATCCACTAGAGGTGATTGCATGTGTGTTATTTTTCCTAAACCACATGGATCCACTACAGTCATTGCATGTGTGTTCTTTTCTTAAACCAAATGGATCCAATAGTGTCATTGCATGTGTGTTCTTTTCATAAACCACATGGATCCACTTGATGCCATTGCATGTGTTTTATTTTCCTAAACCACATGGATCCACTATATGTCATTTCATGTGTGTTCTTTTCCAAAAACACATGGATACACTAGATGTCATTGCATGTGTGTTCTTTTCCTAAATCACATGGGTCCATTAGAGTCATTGCATGTGTGTTGTTTTCCTAAACCACACGGATCCACTAGAGTCATTGCATGTGTGTTCTTTTCATAAACCACATGGATCCCCCAGATGTCATTGCATGTGTGTTCTTTTCCAAAACCACATGGATCCACTAGGTGTCATTGCATGTGTGTTCTTTTCCTGAACCACATCGATCCACTAGATGTCATTGCATGTGTGTTATTTTCCTAAACCACATGGATCCACTAGAGTCATTGCATGTGTGTTCTTTTCCTAAACCACATGGATCCACTAGATGGCATTGCAAGTGTGTTCTTTTCCAAAACAACATGGATCCACCAGATGCCATTGCATGTGTGTTCTTTTCCTAAACCACATGGATCCACTACAGTCATTGCATGTGTGTTCTTTTCTTAAACCAAATGGATCCAATAGTGTCACTGCATGTGTGTTCTTTTCATAAACCACATGGATCCACTTGATGCCATTGCATGTGTTTTATTTTCCTACACCACATGGATCCACTATATGTCATTTCATGTGTGTTCTTTTCCAAAAACACATGGATACACTAGATGTCATTGCATGTGTGTTCTTTTCCTAAATCACATGGGTCCATAAGAGTCATTGCATGTGTGTTGTTTTCATAAACCACACGGATCCACTAGAGTCATTGCATGTGTGTTCTTTTCATAAACCACATGGATCCCCCAGATGTCATTGCATGTGTGTTCTTTTCCAAAACCACATGGATCCACTAGGTGTCATTTCATGTGTGTTCTTTTCCTGAACCACATCGATCCACTAGATGTCATTGCATGTGTGTTCTTTTCCAAAACAACATGGATCCACTAGAGTCATTGCCCGTGTGATCTTTTCCTAAACCACAAGGATCCATGTGATGTCATTGTATGTGTGCTATTTTCCAAAACCACATGGATCCACTAGAGTCATTGCATGTGTGTTCTTTTCCTAAACCACATGGATCCGTTAGATGTCATTGCAGGTGTGTCCTTTTCCTAAACCACATGCATCCACTAGATGTCATTGCATGTGTGTTCTGTTCCTAAACCACATGGATCCACTCGATGCCAGTGCATGTGTTTTATTTTCCTAAACCACATGGATCCACTA
This sequence comes from Avena eriantha, assembly GCA_910589775.1. Lineage (NCBI taxonomy): Eukaryota > Viridiplantae > Streptophyta > Magnoliopsida > Poales > Poaceae > Avena > Avena eriantha. Next base: position 13,678 of record CAJUXJ010001659.1, read on the forward strand.
TATGTCATTTCATGTTTGTTCTTTTCCAAAAACTCATGGATCCACTAGATGTCATTGCATGTGTGTTCTTTTCCTAAATCACATGGGTCCACTAGAGTCATTGCATGTGTGTTCTTTTCCAAAACCACACGGATCCACTAGAGTCATTGCATGTGTGTTCTTTTCCTAAACCACATGGATCCACCGGATGTCATTGCATGTGTGTTCTTTTCCAAAACCACATGGATCCACTAGATGTCATTCCATGTGTGTTCTTTTCCTGAACCACATCGATCCACTAGAGGTCCTTGCATGTGTGTTATTTTCCAAGACCACATGGATCCACTAGAGTCATTGCATGTGTGTTCTTTTCCTAAAGCACATGGATCCACTAGATGGCATTGCAGGTGTGTTCTTTTCCGAAACCACATGGATCCACTAGATGCCATTGCATGTGTGTTCTTTTCCTAAACCACATGGATCCACTACAGTCATTGCATGTGTGTTCTTTTCTTAAACCAAATGGATCCAATAGTGTCACTGCATGTGTGTTCTTTTCATAAACCACATGGATCCACTTGATGCCATTGCATGTGTTTTATTTTCCTGAACCACATGGATCCACTATATGTCATTTCATGTGTGTTCTTTTCCAAAAACACATGGATACACTAGATGTCATTGCATGTGTGTTCTTTTCCAAAATCACATGGGTCCATTAGAGTCATTGCATGTGTGTTGTTTTCCTAAACCACACGGATCCACTAGAGTCATTGCATGTGTGTTCTTTTCATAAACCACATGGATCCCCCAGATGTCATTGCATGTGTGTTCTTTTCCAAAACCACATGGATCCACTAGGTGTCATTGCATGTGTGTTCTTTTCCTGAACCACATCGATCCACTAGATGTCATTGAATGTGTGTTCTTTTCCAAAACAACATGGATCCACTAGAGTCATTGCCCGTGTGATCTTTTCGTAAACCACAAGGATCCATGTGATGTCATTGTATGTGTGCTATTTTCCAAAACCACATGGATCCACTAGAGTCATTGCATGTGTGTTCTTTTCCTAAACCACATGGATCCGTTAGATGTCATTGCAGGTGTGTTCTTTTCCTAAACCAAATGCATCCAATAGATGTCATTGCATGTCTGTTCTTTTCCTAAACCACATGGATCCACTCAATGCCAGTGCATGTGTTTTATTTTCCTAAACCACATGGATCCACTATATGTCATTTCATGTGTGTTCTTTTCCAAAAACACATGGATCCACTAGATGTCATTGCATGTGTGTTCTTTTCCTAAATAACATGGGTCCACTAGAGTTATTGCATGTGTGTTCTTTTCCTAAACCACACGGATCCACTAGAGTCATTGCATGTGTGTTCTTTTCCTAAACCAAATGGTTCCACTGGATGTCATTGCATGTGTGTTCTTTTCCAAAACCACATGGATCCACTAGATGTCATTGCATGTGTTTTCTTTTCCTGAACCACATGGATCCACTAGATGTCATTTCATGTGTGTTCTTTTCCTAAACCACATGGATCCACTAGAGTCATTGCGTCTGTATTCTTTTCCAAAACCACATGGATCCACTAGATCTCATTGCATGTGTGTTATTTTCTTAAACCACATGGATCCACTAGAGTCATCGCATGTGTGTTCTTTTCCAAAAACACATGGATCCACTTGATGCCATTGCATGTGTTTTATTTTCCTAAACCACATGGATCCACTATATGTCTTTTCATGTGTGTTCTTTTCCAAAAACACATGGATCCACTAGATATCATTGCATGTGTGTTCTTTTCCTAAATCACATGGGTCCACTAGAGTGATTGCATGTTTGTTGTTTTCCTAAACCACACGGATCCACTAGAGTCATTGCATGTGTGTTCTTTTCGTAAACCACATGGATCCACTTGATGCCAGTGCATGTGTTTTATTTTCCTAAACCTCATGGATCCACTATATGTCATTTCATGTGTGTTCTTTTCCAAAAACACATCGATCCACTAGATGTCATTGCATGTGTGTTCTTTTCCTAAATCACATGGGTCCACTAGAGTCATTGCATGTGTGTTCTTTTCCTAAACCACACGGATCCACTAGAGTCATTGCATGTGTGTTCTTTTCCAAAACCACATGGATCCACTAGATGTCATTCCATGTGTGTTATTTTCCTGAACCACATGGATCCACCAGATGTCATTTCATGTGTGTTCTTTTCCTAAACCACATGGATCCACTAGAGTCATTGCATCTGTGTTCTTTTCCTAAACCACATGGATCCACTAGATCTCATTGCATGTGTGTTATTTTCCTAAACCACATGGATCCACTAGAGTCATCGCATGTGTGTTCTTTTCCTAAACCACATGGATCCATTAGATGTCATTGCATGCGTGTTCTTTTCCTAAACCACATGGATCCAATATATGTCATTTCATGTGTGTTCTTTTCCTAAACCACATGGATCCACTAGAGTCATTGGATGTGTGTTCTTTTCCTAAACCACATGGATCCTCTAGATTCATTCCATGTGTGTCATTTTCCTCAACCACATGGATCCACTTAATGTCATTGCATGTGTGTTATTTTCTAAACCACATGGATCCACTATATGTCATTGCATGTGTGTTCTTTTCCAAAACCTCATGGATCCACTAGATGTAATAACATGTGTGTTGTTTTCCGAAACGACATGGATCCACTAGATTCATTGCATGTGTGTTCTTTTCCTCAACCACATGGATCCACTAGATGTCATTGCATGTGTGTTATTTTTGTAAACCACATGGATCCACTATATGTCATTGCATGTGTGTTCTTTTCCAAAACCTCATGGATCCACTAGATGTAATAGCATGTGTGTTCTTTTCCTAAACCACATGGATCCACTAGAGTCATTGCATGTGTGTTCTTTTCCTAAACCACATGGATCCACTAGATGGCATTGCAGGTGTGTTCTTTTCCAAAACCACATGGATCCTCTAGATGCCATTGCATTTGTGTTCTTTTCCTAAACCACATGGATCCACTACAGTCATTGCATGTATGTTCTTTTCTGAAACCAAATGGATCCAATAGTGTCACTACATGTGTGTTCTTTCATAAACCACATGGATCCACTTGATGCCATTGCATGTGTTTTATTTTCCTAAACCACATGGATCCACTATATGTCATTTCATGTGTGTTCTTTTCCAAAATCACATGGATACACTAGATGTCATTGCATGTGTGTT
>CAJUXJ010001660.1:0-45549 GCA_910589775.1 Avena eriantha
TGTCGTGCTTGGTGCTCTAGGCTTCCTCCCATGCCTCCGTACTTGTTGATGTGAACCTATCATGGATATGGGACGGAGTATGAAGTAGTATACCATTCAAGAGGGTAGGAAGTGGGTTCGCCTAGAGGAATGGATTCACCTTTGGAGTCCATGATGACTTGGCATATGTTGGAGACCATGATGTGGTAATGACCGAAGGTCGGGCTAAATCATCAGTTGTTTAGTCTACAAACTATACTGTGCTCCACCATGTATCATCCCTCCGAGGACGGCGATACCGTTTATATATTATTGATGCAGAGGTTCTTGTGTTCATCAAGGATTGTCGTGCTCAGGTTTGAGGCGTGGTGATCTTCATCACGTTACTTGCTGGATTGATTCGTCTTCTTCAGGTTGCGTTCATCGCGTGATTGGAAGGATTACTATCCGGGTTACTCGTTGTGAAAGATCGGGACAAAGCTCAACGATCATCGGCTTGATCCATATCAAGCTGATGATCCTTTAGTGTTTGTCCCGATCTTTCACAGCGAGTCAACCGGATGGTAATCTTCCAATAACGCGATGAATGTCACCTGAAGAAGAGGAACGAATCCAGCAACTAACCTGATGAAGATCACCACGCCTCAAACCTGAGCACGACAATCCTTGATGAACACAAGAACCTCCGCATCAATAATATGATAAACGGTATCGCCGTCCCCGGAAGGATGATAACCGGTGGAGCACAGTATAGTTTGTAGACTAAACAACTGAACTCCCCTAAACCCTAGGCGGCTGGCTCCTTTATCTAGGAGGCCTGCAACTAGTTGGTTGGATAGACCCAAACCGAACACACAACAGACTCGAACCTAACCTAGACTCGGACTCAATAACATAGCAACAATATTGACACAACCTTAGACTTATCATTACATATCGTAGGTCGTCCCGGCGTGCCAATCATCAATGGGATGCGCCCGCATCACCTAGCTTGGTGGAGTCTTCAAATTAGGCTTCACCTCCTCCTTCATGCCCATATCATCATCCCCCCCTTCAAGAAGCGTTGTCCCTAACGCTTGCGGGTCGGGTCGGAAAGGTGGCGTGATATGACCAATCGCTTCACGCGTCTTCGCCATATTCAAGTCTTGCTTGCCTTCCTCACCACATCCACCCTCTTGGCCTACTCGACTTGATATAGCCCTTGGCGCATGTACCTCCTTGCGTCTCCATACGATCTTGGACCTAGACGCCACCGTCTTCTTCTTCACAGCTCTTGTTGGAACCCGTGGTTGCTGAACATGGACCTTCTTTGCACGACCTGACATAGGATTAGTAATGCCTAGACCACACAACTGACGAACATGTCCATCCTTGCCTCTATGCATCTGCACAACTGTCCCAACAAAACGCCTCACATGTGTGCTAACAAAACTGCTCTTCTTACCCCGCTGCACCACATGCACTAGAACATCAGGAGCATAACTATCATCCGTCTGAACACCTGTGTCAACATAAACAACCTTATGAACACATGCTGCAACATCCTTCCTCTCAGCAATAAGAGGATGCACTTCAACTGGCTTGTCACTAACAAGTTCCACTGGCTTGTCATCAACAGGCATAGCTGGAGCAATATCAACATTGTCGCACTGTGCATCATGCTCTCCATCCTGCACCTTAGCAAGCCCAGATTTTGGCTTATCCTTGTGCACCTTCCCCTTATGTACCACTAGCTCCACATCAGACTTTATGTGATCATCCTGCATAGGCTTCAAAGTCTGCTGTTTGCCACCATGCATAAAAGAATATGTATTTGCTCTTCCAGCATGTGTAACGTTGCGATCATACTGCCATGGACGACCAAGTAACAACCCACATACCTCCAATGGTAACACATCGCACTCAATCTCATCAATATAATCACCAACTATAAATGGCACATGCACCTTATGTGATGAGGACATCCCTACAGTTACACCTACCCCAATTGATAATGAAGATGTTCCAATTGCAAAGAAGGATCAATCCAATGAGATAAGGATTGGACCAATCACAAGAGCTCGTGCTAAGCTACTAGAACAATAGGTGAACTTGTTTCTTAATGAACCTGGTGTTTTAATCAATGAGAATTTTATACTACCTAAGTCTTTGAACTATTGTATGATCAGGTACTTAGGAGAAGAAGGCGTAGCAAGGAGCGAGGAGCAAATGGAACAACGCGTGTTGATCAAAGAAGAATGCATGAGGGAGGAGAGGGAGGAAGCGCGAGGAGCTGTCCAAGACAAAGATCAACAAGAGGAGGAAGTTCTCTGCCGCGGCCGGAAAACCGACTAGGACTCTGACACGGCAGAGCCAGTCTTGGTCGATCCACTTGTGGCCGGTTTGTATCCAGGTTGGGTGGAACCAACTCGGGTTCCACCATAGGTCGCCGCCCCTTGGACCCATAAATATATGGGGGCGCCGTTGATTAGGGTTTTAGACCACGTTAAAATATTTTGGAGTTGTTTCTTTCATAGAACCTCTGGAATTACCCTGTGTTCGAATTCTACAACTATAATTGAGTGTGAGTTGTTGTTCCATTGGGAATTAGTAGATTGCATACTACCGTTCGTGGTCACGGCTATGTGCGCAAGAGTGTGGTGTTGTGAATATCCTAAAAGGTTCGAGATCTGTTGCACTGGCATCAAGGATCGAGCGGGAGAGATCATAGCTACGCACTAGTTATCTATCATCCACCATATCATCGACAAGAGCTTGTTGAGAAGATCGGGACACCCCATATCATCTTGGTATCAGATTTCCTCGTTGCCTCCATAAGCAATCCGCAATACATCCATAGATTAGAGAGTGTTTTTCGTCCTATATAGAAAAAGCCCCACAAAAAGAGTTGCCATAGCCTAGATTGCATCGTAGATGAGTAATAGTTGCTGGTCGTGTTCATCCTTTAGTTTAGATCTCGATCTGTTCTTCGTATATCTGTTTTTCTAGTCGTTTTCTAGTCAATTTCCACCATTGTTTCCACCACCACAAGGTCAGATCCGATCTGATCTAAGAGTCCTAGTCTACTACTCTTGGCCGAATCGGAATTATAAAAAAAATTCTACCGACTCTGCCGTGGCATGGAAACAGCATGTTTTCCTGTCGCGGAGTCCTTTTCTTCCACGACACAATTTTGCCCTATGTTTCTGCCATGGCAGGAACTTTTACGAAGTATGAAATTTGCACTTTTCCTTAACCTTAGCCACAGCCAATCTACTACATAGGTGTAGGAACTTGCCCATTGAGACTAGTTTCCGCTCCAACAGGCTGCTCTTAGGATTTTGGTGTTGTACTTTGTAATTGGCCGTCTGTGATCTATAAAATAAAATAAAAGCAATATAGCAATAGAAAAAGCAAAAAAAAAAGCTACACAAAGAAAAAGAAAAATAGTGAAAAGGAGAATTTGAGCAAGAGGCCTAGTGATATCTTTGTGCACCAGTAGATTGAGCAATCTTGTGCATGTTTACTTTGATCTTTGCTAGTGTCTCTCGAGAGTAGTGCAACACCCTTCATAGTTGCATTGCCACGTTTTTCTCCACGTGTGTGTTTCTTGGGTATTTGTACGATCGGCACTAGGACTTGTTTGCGGTGTAGATAGGGTACCATACCTATAGCTCCTCCTTAAATAACATATGTGCCATGCGATCGTTCTCTATACCTTTGATATTCACTTCATCACATCAAGTGCATCAGTCTTTGATTAAGTTTGGTAGAGCATCTCTATTCACTTTGGAATGGTAAGATCTCCTTTCTTATTAGTTGTGAGTGAGCTGTGAGAGTTTCCACCATATAGATTTTGATTTTTGCACTAACCTACTAATCATGTCTTCTAGTGATGATGATGTTGTGTTGTAGAAAAAGAAGGATGAGGAGCTTGTTAATTGGCGTGAATATGAGGCTTTGAAGTGCCACTTGACACATGTGTTTACTAGCACCACAGATGCCATTGACAAGAATCTCTAGGATATGAATATGAGATTGGATCAGCATGTTAGAATGGTTGATACTATCCAAACACAAGTGGCTATGCTCAATGTCATTGTCACCACTTTGCAACGTTCCATTGAGGGTTTGACAGCGGCCTTACATAGAAGGGAAGATCCTCAACATGATGATGCCTTTGATGATTTCGATGAGGGTAGCGATGTTGATGCTGCTCCACATGTTGGCAGGGGACACGCTATTCCCCCTGTACATGCACCTGCTCATGGCCGTGGGCTTGCCCCTCTTGGGCGTGCTCAACGTGTTCACAACAAAGCAGCTTATGATGGTTTGGGCAAGCCGAAGTTCTCGATTCCCAAGTTTGATGGTTCCATTGATCCTGAAGATTACCTCACATGGGAGTTGAAGATTGAGAAACTCTGGCGCTTATTTGACTATCAAGAAGATAAGAAGGTCAAGCTTGCAGCATCTGAATTTGATGGTTATGCTTTGCGTTGGTGGGATGCTCTTGTGCAACATAGGAGGGAGGATAATGAACTTCCTGTGATGGATTGGTGCGAGATGAAGCAAATCATGAAGGCTCGTTTCGTTCCAACCAACTACTTGCGATCAGTTTTTATAAATTGACGCAATTGAAGCAAGGCACAATGACAGTAGATGAGTACTACAGGGAGATGGAGCTGCTTATGCAGTGTGCTAGAGTTCGTGAGTCCATTGAGATGACCATGCAGCGATTCCTAAACAATCTGAAGTTGCCAATCAAGAGCATAGTGCGTCATCACAAGTATGAGACCATGAATGAGCTATTGCACCATGCTAGAGAGGCCGAATCCCAATTGGCAGAAGAGGCGAAGTCACGCGCTCATTTTCCATCCTCCAGCAGATTTTCGGCCAGATCTACTCCTCCTACAGCCGCGCCACCAGCTGCTGCTCCATTTACACCATTGATCAAACCAGCAAGTACACCTTCGTTTGGTTCTAATGCTCGGAAACCCGCTGCTCCTGCTGCTAGTACGGGTTCCAACATGTCTACGACACGTACTCGTGATGTGGTGTGCCATACTTGTGGAGGTAGAGGGCACTACAAGAAAGATTGTCCAAACAGCAAGGATGTTTGTTAATGAACAAGGTGAAGTAGAAAGTGGAGATGAAGCTTCTGATGATGATATTGATGATGACGAGGATGGTGCTGATGCATATGTTGAACATGCACCCACTATTGTCGTATCTTCGCGTGTATTTAGTGTGCAACCGGTTGAGGAATCCCAGTGTTGCAACATGCTCCAAACAAAAGCTCTATTTGGACCAAATAAAGCTTGCAAGGTAATTATGGATGGAGGTACCTGCAGAAATCTTGCAAGTAAGGAACTATGTGCCAAAGTGAATTTGACATACTTACCTCATCCCAAGCCATACTACATACAATGGTTGAGCAACAATGGTGAGATGAATGTAAATCATATGGTACGTGTGAATTATCAAATAGGGCCATACAAAGATTCTATTGATTTTGATGTGGTTCCTATGACTGTTTGTCACCTACTATTGGGTCGACCTTGGCTCTATGATCGCCATGTGCAACATAATGGCCGAGCCAATACATATCACTTGGAATTCAAAGGGAAGAAGATTACTATGCAGCCAATGACACCACAAGATATTGTGAATGATTCTCGCTAGAAGATAGAGGTGAACTTGAAGGAAGATCCTACAACTAGGCGAGATTGTGTGGAAGCTGTTCCTGATGTTATTGAGCCTAAATTGAGTGATATAACGAAAAGTGAGAGAGTGCATGGGTTATTGATACTAGCCACTAAGGAGGATATGAGAGAGTTTCGTGAGGATCCTACAGCCATGCCACGTGTGCTCATGTGTAAGGGCGAGGTATTGGTCTCTAACGACATGACCCCTATTTCTCTTGGTGTCTCTTATGTTTTGCAGGACTTTGGGGATGTGTTTCCAGAAGACGTACCCGCAGGTTTACCTCCATTGTGTGGTATAGAACATCAAGTGGACCTGATTCCTGGCACCACACTTCCCAACCGTGCACCCTACAGGACTAATCCCGAAGAAACGAAGGAAATTCAGAAGCAAGTACAAGCGTTGCTGGATAAAGGGTACATTTGTGTTTCTCTTAGCCCTTGTATTGTTCCTGTTATTTTAGTTACTAAGAAAGATGGTACATGGCGCATGTGTGTAGATTGTAGAGCGATTAATAACATCACTATTCGATATCGTCATCCTATTCCACGCTTAGAGGATATGCTAGATGAATAGAGTGGTGCTGCTGTTTTCTCTAAAATTGACTTGTGTAGTGGTTATCATCAAATTAGGATGAAAGAAGGGGATGAGTGGAAAACTGCTTTCAAAACTAAATTTGGCTTGTATGAGTGGTTAGTCATGCCATTTGGTCTTACTAATGCACCTAGTACCTTCATGCGTTTGATGAATCATGTTTTGAGAGAGTTTATTGGTCGTTTTGTGGTTGTTTACTTTGATGATATACTCATATACAGCCACACCGAATCTGAACATTGCACTCATATTAGACAAGTTTTGCAGGTGTTACATGATAATAAACTGTATGCTAATCTTGAGAAGTGTACATTTGCAAAAGATAAGCTCATATTCCTAGGATTTGTTGTTTCTAAGCATGGAGTAGAGGTAGATCAATCTAAAATTGAATCAATTCAGAATTGGCCTACTCCAATGAATCTAAGTCAAGTGCGTAGTTTCCATGGTCTCGCTGGTTTCTATATGCGCTTTGTGAAAGATTTTAGCACTAGTGCTACACCATTAAATGATTTGACAAAGAAAGGTGTTCCTTTTGTATGGGGCGCGGCCCAAGACATTGCTTTTGATACATTGAAACGTTTGTTTACTTCTGCACCATTACTTGCATTACCTGATTTTTTGAAGCAATTTGAAGTTGCATGTGATGCTAGTGGTATAGGCATAGGTGGCATTTTGATGCAAGAGGGTCGGCCTATAGCGTATTTTCTAAGAAATTGACTGGTGCTCGTTTGAATTATTCAATCTATGATAAAGAATTGTATGCACTTGTTAGAGTACTTGAGGTTTGGCAACATTATTTGTGGCCAAAGGAATTCATCATACATTCTGATCAAGAAGCTTTGAAATACTTGAAAGCTCAATCAAACTTGCATAGAATATTAGCTAAATGGGTTGAGTTCATTGAGTCTTTTCCTGAAATCATTAACTATAAAAAGGGAAAATAGAATGTTGTTGCTGATGCTCTATCTAGGAAGAATCGCTCTTAACCAATCTTGATGTTAAAATTCCTGGATTAGAAGCTATTTGTGCACTTTATGCAACTGACCATGATTTTGCTGAACCATATCGTTTATGGGCTCTTAGAAACGCATGGGATAAGTATCATATACATGATGGATATTTGTTTCGAGCTAACAAACTATGTATTCCAGAATCGTTGGTGCGTTTGTTCTTAGTGCAGGAATCACATGCTGGTGGTTTGATGGGTCACTTTGGGCGTGAGAAGACGTTGCTCATGCTCACTGATCACTTTTATTGGCCCAAGATGAGGCGTGATGTGTACAGATTTGTGAGCAGATGCATTACTTGCCACAAGTCAAAATCCAAGCTGAAGCCTCACGGTTTGTAACACCTCTCTCTGCACCGACTACTCCATGGGAAGACATTAGTATGGATTTTGTGCTAGGTCTACCTAAAACTTAGAGAGGTCATGATTCACTATTTGTGGTAGTGGATAGGTTCTCTAAAATGGCTCATTTTATTGCCTGCCACAAAAGTGACGATGCGTCGCATGTTGCTAACCTGTTTTTCAGGGACATCGTGAGATTACATGGAGTACCTAAGACGATTGTTTCTGACCATGATGTGAAGTTCATGAGCTACTTTTGGAAGACCTTATGGGGGAAGCTAGGAACGAAGCTGCTGTTCAGTACTACATGTCATCCCCAAACAGATGGTCAAGCGGAGGTGGTGAATAGAACATTGTCACAGCTGCTAAGGACCATGATTAAAAAGAATCTGCGGGAGTGGGAAGAGTGTTTGCCACATGTTGAGTTCGCTTACAACAGGGATGTGCATTCAACTACTCAGCTTTGTCCTTTTGAGGTGGTCTATGGCTTCAAGCCATTGACGCCACTTGATATGTTGCCTCTGCCATTACATGAGAGAGTTGATATGGAGGCATCAAAATGTGTTGATTATGTGAAGAAAATACATGAGAAGACTAGAGAGGCTATTGAGAAGAAAGGCAAGAACATTGCTGCTGCAAGGAATCAAGCAAGAAAAGAAGTGTTGTTCGAGCCTGGAGATATGGTTTGGGTGCATCTACGCAAGGACAGATTTCCACTACTTCCCAAGTCCAAGTTGAAGCCACGCGGTGCTGGTCCTTACAAAGTGCTCGCCAAAATTAATGATAATGCCTACTTCGTTGATATACTATTGAGGAGTTTGGTGGTGCTACCAACAGCTTCAATGTTGCTGATTTATCACCATATGCTAGAGAAGTCCTTGGAGCATCGAGGTAGACGCCTTTTAAGGGGGGGGGAGATGATGAGGACATCCCTACACTTACACCTACCCCAATTGCTAATAAAGATGTTCCAATTGCAAAGAAGGATCAACCCAATGAGATAAGGATTGGACCAATCACAAGAGCTCGTGCCAAGCTACTAGAACAACAGGTGAACTTGTTTCTTAATGAACCTGGTGTTTTAATTAATGAGAATTTTATACTACCTAAGTCTTTGAATTATTGCATGATCAGGTACTTAGGAGAAGAAGGCGTAGCACGGAGCGACGAGCTAATGGAACAAGGCGTGTTGATCAATGAAGAATGTGTGAGGGAGGAGAGGGAGGAAGCGCAAGGAGCTATCGAAGATGAAGATCAACAAGAGGAGGAAGTTACTTGCCACGGCAGAGAAAAGCCTCGTTTCTCTGCCACGGCAGGCTGCCGGGGCAGGAAAACCGACTAGAACTCTGCCATGGTAGAGTCAGTTTGGCCGAGCCACTTTGTGGCCGGTTTGTATCTAGGTTGGGTGGAACCAACTCGGTTTCCCCAATAGGCCGCCGCCCTTGGACCCATAAATAGATGGGGGCGCCGTAGATTAGGGTTTAGACCACGTTAAAATATTTTGGAGTTGTTTCTTTCATAGAACCTCTGGAATTACCCTGTGTTCGAATCTACCAACTATAATTGAGTCTGATCTGTTGTTCCACTGGGAATTAGTAGATTGCATACTACCATTCGTGGTCACGGCTGCGTGCGCAAGAGTGTGGTGTTGTGAATATCCTACAAGGTTCTAGATCTATTGCGCTGGCATCAGGGATCGAGCGGGAGAGATGATAGCTACACACTAGTTATCTATCATCCACCATCATCATTGCCATTCGCTTACTGAGAAGATCGGGCCACCCCATATCATCCTAGTCTTGTAATATTAGCCACCAAGGAAGATATGAGAGAGTTTCGTGAGGATCCTACAGCCATGCCACTTGTGCTCATGTATAAGGGCGATGATATGGGCATGAAGTAGGAGGTGAAGCCTAATTTTAGGACTCCACCAAGCTAGGTGATGCGGGCGCATCCCATTGATGATTGGCACGCCAAGCCGACCTACGATATGTAATGATAAGTCTAAGGTTGTGTCAAATATTGTCGTTATGTTATTGAGTCCGAGTCTAGGTTAGGTTCGAGTCCGTTGTGTGTTCGGTTTGGGTCTATCCAACCGACTAGTTGCAGGCCTCCTATATAGAGGAGCCAGCCACCTAGGGTTTAGGGGACTTCAGTTGTTTAGTCTACAAACTATATTGTGCTCCACCGTGTATCATCCCTCCGGGGATAGCGATACCGTTTATCATATTATTGCTGCGGAGGTTCTTGTTTTCATCAAGGATTGTCGTGCTCAGGTTTGAGGTGTGGTGATCTTCATCACGTTACTTGCTGGATTGATTCCTCTTCTTCAGGTTGCGTTCATCGCGTGATTGGAAGGATTACTATCTAGGTTACTCGCTGTGATAGATCGGGACAAAAATCAAGGATCATCGGCTTGATCCGTATCAGGTGGTATCAGAGCTCTCGTTGATCACAGCGTGTTCTTGGATCATCTATGGACTATTTTTCTACAAGTAGTTTACATATCAGTTTGTTTGGAGAAGAGACTAGAAGGCGAGTTCTTGGACTAGATCGGAATCGCAGATCCGATCCTGCAGCGATTTGATCAGATCCGATCAAGGCAGCTGGTACGTGGAGTCTAGGAAAGGAAGGAGAGAGGCAGGCGTCGTCACCGCGTATTCCTCTAATCGCGGATCGATAATTCCGTCTTCAGCAAGGTCCGATCGATCTACTACTACTAGATCCGATCGGGGCATTGAAAAAAAAGACCCGCCGTTGTCCGCTACACGATCGTGGCAATTGATTCCCTCTCGCAGTCAGGGGTCGCGTGCCTCGCTGGGAGTGCTGCCGCTCGGGACGTTGAAAAAAAATTGCTACCACGCTGTTTTGATCGGGAAAGGAACGATCGATCGAAAGGATTGATGCTCCCCGCCGGGAGTTCTCGCCCCCGCTGGGCGCTCTCGCCGCTCGCCACAGTGTGCCGGCCCATTGTGCCCCGATCGAAACTGCTGCTCGCGTGGAGGATTTCTGCCTGGAATCGCTCGCTACAGGGGATCGCTCGCCCAGGCGCCTGGCTGCTACACTGATTCAGACCAAAACCCAGGCTAGAATTTCGTCCATAATTAATATGGGAATAGCAAAGGAAGATCATAAGATAAACAGAGCGGATGATGTGTACTTTGACTACACTACTATTGTTGTGGGATCGTCACTTAATTCTACAGATATAAAATGGAAGTTGGACAGTTCTGCCACATATGCGGAGTTTAGATCTTGGAGGTCTGACATGGATGATGGTTTCACCAAATGTCGTTCGATCGATTCCAAGTTTGGTGGTCGCACTGAATTTGTTCTTGCACACCGACGTGTGGATGAGACTGTGGCTAGTTGGTGGAAGGAAGAGAGGACCGCAAAGGGCATAACAACACCTAGTTGGGCAGATTTGAAGCAATTTTTGAGCACTAGATTTTGGGAGAAGTCCAAGGAGCTAGACAAGGTGGTTAGTTCTGAGGATGTTGTACCATTGAGTGGGCTGAATTTGCAACTCAACAAGGTACAAGGCGATGCTTGCATGACAGTTGACAAGAGCTAACGTTGGAATTTATTTCAGGCACAGTGTATGATCAAAGGCAAAGCATGCAAGTTGATTATTGATGGAGGAAGCTGTACTAATGGCATTAGCAAGGCGATGGTGGTAGCGTTGGGGTTGTCCACATGGCGTATTCCTGAACCTAAGCATCTACAGTGGTTCAATAGCTGTGGTATGGTGAAGGTAACTCATAAGGTGCATGTGCCATTTATAGTTGGTGATTATGTTGATGAGATTGAGTGTGATGTGTTGCCATTGGAGGTATGTGGGTTATTACTTAGTCGTCCATGGCAGTATGATCGCAATGTTACACATGCTGGAAGAGCAAATACATATTCTTTTGTGCATGGTGGAAAACAACAGACTTTGAAGCCTATGCAGGATGATCACATAAGTCTGATGTGGAGCTAGTGGTACATAAGGAGAAGGTGCGCAAGGCTAAGCCAAAATCTGGGCTAGCTAAGGTGCGGGATGGAGAGCATGATGCGCAGTGCGACAATGTTGATATTGCTTCAGCTATGCCTGTAGATGACAAGCCAGTGGAACTTGTTAGTGACAAGCCAGTTGAAGTGCATCCTCTTACTGCTGAGAGGAAGGATGTTGCGGCATGTGTTCATAAGGTTGTTTGTGTTGACACAGGTGTTCAGACAGATGATAGTTGTGCTCCTGATGTTCTAGTGCGTGTGGTGCAGCGGGGTAAGAAGAGCAGTTTTGTTAGCACACCTGTGAGGCATTTTGTTGGGACAGTTGTGCGAATTCATAGAGGCAAGGATGGACATGTTCGTCAGTTGTGTCATCCAGGCATTACTCATCTTATGCCAGGTGTGCAAAGAAGGTCCATATTCAGCAACCACAGGTTCCAACAAGAGCTGTGAAGAAGAAGACTGTGGCGCCTAAGTCCAAGCTCGTATGGAGACGCAAGGAGGTGCATGCACCAAGGGCTATATCAAGTTGAGTAGGCCAAGAGGTAGGATGTGGTGAGGAAGGAAAGCAAGACTTGATGATGGCGAAGACGCGTGAAGCGATTGTTCATATCACGCCACCTTCCCGACCCGACCCGCAAGCGTTGGCGACAACGCTTCTTGAAGGGGGGATGATGATATGGGCATGAAGGAGGAGGTGAAGCCTAATTTTAGGACTCCACCAAGCTAGGTGATGCGGGCGCATCCCATTGATGATAGGCACGCCAGGACGACCTACGATATGTAATGATAAGTCTAAGGTTGTGTCAAATATTGTTGCTATGTTATTGAGTCCGAGTCTAGGTTAGGTTTGAGTCCGTTGTGTGTTCAGTTTGGGTCTATCCAACAGACAAGTTGCAGGCCTCCTATATAAAGGAGCTAGCTGCCTAGGGTTTAGGGGAGTTCAGTTGTTATGGGGTAACCCCGTGGGTGGCCCGATCTTCACGGATCTCGTGGTCAAATCGATGGGAAAGCGAGGGGAAAGGGAGAAGGTAGCAGAAGCGGACGCACACCTCGCGAAGAACACGATGAACACACGCAAAACTCACACGATACAAGGCCGATTACTCTCACCAGTGGCCACCGGTCCGATAGAATCCTCGCAAGGAAAGATCGATCAACGTGCTCCCTCGATCCCACGCGGAGAGGGAAGAACACCTTGGAGAGGGTCTTGATGCCTTGGCAAAGGGACACCAATGCCAAGGCCTTGTACAACGAGGGAGGCGCGATGCAAACTCCAATGAGGTGGTGACGATAGTCGATCCCCTTTTGGTAGAAGGGGACGAGGCAAAACTAGAGATTCCACAAAGGGGTTTTCCTTAGTTTATCATCTATGCCTAGGGTTACATGAGGGGGTGGGGGCACTATATATAGGCCAGCCACTAGTTCAAGGGTACTTTAGGAATAAAAGGGGAAAGTCTGGGCGAACTAAGGGGTACGTGGGCCGAAGGCCTAGCAGGCAGCGCACATGCCCATACGTTCAGGCCAGAGACTCCGGTGTGGGGTCTAGAGACTCCGGTCCGTCTCCGGAGTGGCAGACAGACTGTCCTCGAGCTCGATCTGGGGGTCGGTCCGGAGATGGGTCCGGAGACTCCGGGGTACGCAGGCCGGAGACTCCGGTGTCTTCAAGCTGGAGACTCCGGTGTGCACAGGCCGGAGACTCCGGTGCTCTAGCTGCTGCTGCTTCTTCCGACTTCTCTTCCAAGCCACCGTCTTGTCCTGCTTGGTGCTCTAGGCTTCCTCCCATGCCTCCGTACTTGTTGTGTGAACCTATCATGGATATGGGACGGAGTATGAAGTAGTATACCATTCAAGAGCGTAGGAAGTGGGTTCCCCTAGAGGAACGGATTCACCTTTGGAGTCCATGATGACTTGGCATATGTTGGAGACCATGATGTGGTAATGACCGAAGGTCGGGCTACATCATCTCCCCTCCCTTCAAAAAGAGTCGTCCTCGACTCTACACGCTTATCACAAAGTATAAGATGTCGAGAGACCTTCTTGATCCTGGGGTTCACCATATAGTCATCCTCAGGAAGATTGACTTGACAACACTTCAATGTTCCTTCACCTTCCACGAAGCCTACAAAGCTCACCACAAAAGCGAAACAACACTCAAAGCGTAGCCAATTCATGAAGATTATAGCATGAGTCCTCAAGTAGAAGGAAGTCACCTTATGATGTAGAGATAACTCGTTGAAGGGTAGCCATAGGTAACTCTCTTGGATTCGTTTTGTCAACTCTTTGTCCATAGAGGTTGACGCGGAAGCAATTGTACCTTCACACAACAAAGACCAAGCAACATATGTTTGTGTGTGATAGTGGAGCATGTCATTTGTGGCATGTCCATTCTTGTTCACAACACTATTAGCACAACTCAAGTATAGTTAAACGGGATACATATGCAAGGTCAAAGTGCATGGAAAACGTTTGAACATCATCAAAATGTGGGAACTCAAAAACTCCATAAAGCGTCTTAGTGTGGCATTCAAATCAATTGACTAAGATATAGATCAACATCTTTGATGCAAGAGTAGGAGAATTCGGCAAAAACACATGCAGAAGAACATCCAAAACAACATCATTATGTGTGCAACCCAAACATTGGAAAGAACAATTGTTCAATATGTTGGATGCCACACACAAATCATCAAAAGCAAATATCATTGGGATATGAGTATCATGAGTGGAAGCAAAAGAAACGTGTTTGCAAACAAACCATATGAAAGAGCAAGTGGTCCTTATGTTTGTTGCAACAACAATACGAGAGACTTGGAAGCTCTCATGACAATACATGCTCAAAATGGCATTATGGTTGCACACAAAACGTTGGAAAGAGAAATTGTTCAACATTTTTGTGGCAACACACAAAGCATCAATATCCAAAAGCAACAAGACATGATTGTCATAAGGTGAAAGAATACCATCAACATGCTTGTAATCAAACCATAGGAAAGAGCAATTTGTCAACATGAAAGATGCAAAGCATGCAAAAGGTATTAGAGCTGGGTTCGATCTTGAACTCACTTGGGGGATGCTCTCTAGAGCTCTTTTTGTCAACTCGTGCTCAACCGAGGTTGACATTCTTGTGCGGGTACCTACACACATCATAGATAAAAGGAAGAACGTGTGTGCATGGTAGAGAAATACATCATCCGTCATGACATATCTCTTCTTGTGCGCATCACCATGACTGTCAATCAAGTGTAATTTATGTGCATGGTGAGTATGCAAGTGGTGGACATGCTTATCATGGCATTTACCAAAATCTCCAAAATTTGAGAAAGCTATGGGGGCCATCTCAATAGAAATCATATGAGAATTATTGTTGCAAGCAAAACAAGTGAAAAAGCAATCATCCATATTGCAAGCAATGGGAGAAATTGTAAAACACTCATGACAAAGCATAGTTCGAGGGGTACCATTGGTAACATCATTGCAAGCAAAACATTGGAAAGAGCAATTGTTCAACAAAGTGCAAGCAATGATATCATCAACGTAACGTTTAGAGCATGGCATGTCTATGGCAACATGATGTAGCCCGACCTTCGGTCGTTACCACATCATGGTCTCCAACTTATGCCAAGTCGTCACGGACTCCAAAGGTGAATCCGTTCCTCTATGCGAGCCCACTTCCTACCCTCTTGAATGGTATACTACTTCATACTCTGTCCCATATCAATGATAGGTTCACACCAACAAGTATGGAGGCATGGGAGGAAGCCTGGAGCACCAAGCACGATGAGACGGAGGCTTGGAAGAGAAGACGGAAGAAGCAGCACCTGGAGCACCGGAGTCTCCGGTCAGCGCACATCGGAGTCTCCGGCCTGAAGACACCGGAGTCTCCGGCCTGCATACCTCGGAGTCTCCGGACCCATCTCCGGACCGACCCCTAGATCGTGCTCGAGGACAGTCTGTCTGCCACTCCGGAGACGGACCGGAGTCTCCGGCCCAGACCGGAGTCTCCGGCCGGAGCATATGGGCCTGCGCACCGCCAGCTGGGCCTTCGGCCAATGTACCCCTTAGTCCGCCTAGACTTTCCCCTTTTATTCCTAAAGTACCCTTGAACTAGTGGCTGGCCTATATATAGTGCCCCCACCCCCTCATGTAACCCTAGGCATAGATGATAGACTAAAGAAAACCCCCTTTGTGGAATCTCTAGTTTTGCCTCATCCCCTTCTACCAAAGGGGATCGACTATCGTCACCACCTCGTTGGAGTTTGCATCGTGCCTCCCTCGTTGTACATGGCCTTGGCATTGGTGTCCCTTTGCCAAGAAATCAAGACCCTCTCCAAGGTGTTCTTCCCTCTTCGCGTGGGATCGAGGGAGCACGTTGACCGATATTTCCTTGTGAGGATTCTATCGAACCGGTGGCCACCGGTGAGAGCATTCGGCCTTGTATCGTGTGTGTTTTGCGTGTGTTCATCGTGTTCTTCGCGAGGTGTGCGTCTGCTTCCGCTACCTTCTCCCTTTCCCCTCGCTTTCCCATCGATTTGACCACGAGATCCGTGAAGATCGGGCCACCCACGGGGTTACACGATAACATCTGGCATCAACAGCTTTTGGTTGCGATGGATTTCTCCTCGATTTGGTCTTTTTCCCCATAAATTCGAAAATTCCACCAAAAACAGCCCCAACTTGTGTTTTGGATCGATCTGTGATTTGAGTGCGTTTTGATAGGTTTTGATCCGTCGATTACTTGCTAAACTTGTTGATCTACCTTCCCTGTGTTCCCATGGCCTAATTCCTTGATTTCCCCACCAATTTGTTGTTTTGCTTCAAGTTTTTCCGCCAAAATCGCGTCCCGCACGAGTTCTGGACGTCCTGGAACCTCCGGACCGGAGACTCCGGCCCCCAGACTGGAGACTCCGGCCCAGACCGGAGATTTCGGCCCCCAGACCGGAGATTCCGGTCCAGACCGGAGTTTCTGGCAAAGTCTCCACCCCCACTGCTGACAGCAAATCTGTTTCACCGTTTTGGGCATAACTTTTGCATACGAACTCGGATTTTGGTGTTCTTTAGCTCGTTTTGAAGAGGAGAGAGAGCTCTACATCATCATCTCTGTGGTTCATGCTATCTACTCCATACAAATTCCGTGAGCAAGGTGGAATCCACCAATAAAGGGTGAAGATTGGCGAGGAAAGATATGAACATTCCGCGACTTCTCCCCACTTGCATCTCGTTGTGAGCCACACTATCTTTGCGTTCAAAAAGAACCTATTGAGACTAGTTCCTCCTATGATTGCTTGGGCTATGCACATTTGATACCTTGTAGAATTCCGAGCAAAATTTGTGAGCACGCTATCTCATATAGTTATCTTGTATAGTTGTTGGCACGGGGAAGAGACAAGTGAAAAAGAAAAGAAAAAGAGAAAAAAAATAGAAAAATAAAAAGAAGAAAGAGAAAGAAAGAAACAAGTGCCTCATAGAATAGGAAGCGCAAGCTCGATGAACAGCAAATAGGTGGTACTTATTGTGCATATCTTGTAGCCCACCAATTTATTGCAATCGAACTAGCGTCTCTCCTTGCACTTGTGCGACATGAGCTTATAGTCTTCGCTAGGTAATATTTTGGTTCTTAGCTCACTTTCTCCGTCGCACAAGTCCCATTTATCCCACTGTGTGTGTTTCCTTGTATATATTCCTTCTTATGGATTGACTTGTTTTGCTTTGTGATCATCGTGGTTCTTTACTTGCCATTACAACATCTTGATTTTGGATTGGTTCTTGACATGCCACCTTCCATACCTATCCACCATAAGCTTTGTGTGTGTGTGTGTTTTAGTGGTTAGTTGGTTTTCGTGTAACGCGTGAACTTCACTATGCTTGGTTTTGATTGCTCTCAAGTGTTACCACTTGCACGATACTATCGTCCAAGGTAAAGTAAGGTTTGACGTTGCATCCCTAACCCCCTACCACTTCCATATACACCACTTGGTCTTGTGAATCATGTCTAGGGACTCCGGAACCGAGGATGCTATTTATGAAGAATCCATGATGAGCCACCACGACTACGACTCCACAAGTATAGACGACATGATGGAGCACTACACCGACAATGGCTCCGCATGCTTTGAGGACCCGGAGCACTACATCTATGATGGCTCCACATGCATGGAAGACATGGAGCACGTCATCAACTATGGCTCCTCAAGCATGGAGGAATTGGAGCTCTACATCGACAATGGCTCCTCATGCATGGAGCACTACACCGACAATGGCTCCACATGCTTGGGTGATATGGAGTACTACATCAACAACGACTCCCCAAGCATGGATGACTTCGAGTGCTTCAACGACGACGCCTCACCAAGCACGGAGGACATGGCGAGCTTCACCAACTTTGAGGGCTCTTCCATGAGCCATGAAGAATACCTCCACCGCTTGGAGATGGAGGACAACTACGCCAAGCTAGCGGAGACGCATCATCAAGAAACCATGACCTTCAAGGCCAAGCGTGCCACACCAACGGGCACCACCTACTTCGATGATCCACCTCCAAGGCGTCAAGCGCCACCACCTACATGGCGTCATGCACCACCATCTCCAAGGCGACGAGCGCCATCACCTCCAAGCCACCAAGCACCACCATCTCCAAGGCGCCAAGCACCACAACCTCGAAGGCGTCAAGTGCAACAACCTCCAAGGCAACAAGTGCCACCGCCTACAAGAAGAGTGGTGCCCCAACATCATCTTCCCAAAGAGGCGCCACGAAGCAAGAATCTTCATCGACATACATCCTCTAGAGATCATCGCCAACATCAAGAGGATACAAAAAACGTCGTTCAAGGCATCTTCACCATGAAGACGGAGAATACATGTTGAGCACCATCCATAACGCTCAAGCTAGCTCAAGAAGGCACCACCATAAAGATAAGAGTGCCAAGGACAAGGAGCATCGTCGCGAGCATCATGTGGATGACCAAGTGCGCCATCTACATCAACCTTTGGCAAGCCACGCCAATGACCTCCGTCGACACCATCATAAGGCACTTTCAACTACTCGTGCCACCACTAAAATGGCACCAAGAGCAAGCTCTCCTCCACGCCATCAAGCATCAACGCCCAAACTTGACGTCCTAGATGACGCATGCACCTTCATGGATGAGGAAGATGAAGACCTCTACTTCGCCAAGTTGGATGAGTACGTCAAGAGGACTACACAAACCAAGGTGCAAGATGGCGACGACAAGGTCAAGATTGGTGAGCATGGGAGTTTCCCTTCACCAAAGGAGGCGCATGGAGTTGAGAGAACCAAGCCTATCCCTATGTGCTTGAGTGATGATGTGGTACCAATCCCATGTGCGTATGAGAGCAACTTAGCCCACTTGAGTGAAAAGAAGAGTGAGATGAGTGACTCCACCATACGTGAGATTGAGTGCTTCCACTTGGAGGGCATGAGTGATACACCGAGTGAGTTGAGAGTGGTAGTTGATAGGTCATGTGAGACCATTTTGATTTCTAACAACTTACCCTCTACCTCTAGTGTGTTTTCTCATGATTTGCTAGGTTCTATGGATCAAGAAGCGCCAAGCTTGGAGATGATGATGCCTCCAACCGAGAAGATGTACATGGTGGATGAAGATGATGCCATCCCCATATTGGATGATGCAGAAGTCGCCCACATGGAGGCCAATTCTACCACAACACCCACTTCATATGAGAGGTATGAACAAGGTAAAAATATGGGTGTTGATGATGCCATGATCCCACTAGTGGACATGATGATTTGTGATGACTTGCATGCTATGGATGATACTTGTGACATGCCATATGTTCCATTCTTATTTCCATTTGATACTTTGCCTTTGCATAATGTTGAGCATGTGCAATTATTTGATTGTGATGATGTTGCCATTGACATGCCATGCTCTAAACGTTACGTTGATGATATCATTGCTTGCACTTTGTTGAACAATTGCTCTTTCCAATGTTTTGCTCGCAATGATGTTACCAATGGTACCCCTCGAACTATGCTTTGTCATGGATGTTTTACACTTTCTACCGCTGCTTGCAATAAGATGAATAATTCCTCTTTCACTTGTTTTGCTTGAAGAAATAATTATTATATGATTCCTATTGAGTTAGCCCCATAGCTTTCTCAAAATTTGGAGATTTTGGTAAATGCCATGATAAGCATGTTCCCCACTTGCATACTCACCATACACCTATGTTACACTTGATTGATACTAAAGGTGAGGTGCACAAGAAGAGATACGTCATGATGGATGATGTGTTTCTCTACCATGCACACACGTTCTTCCTTTTGTGTTTGATGTGTGTAGGTACCCGCACAAGAATGTCAACATCGGTTGAGCACGAGTTGACAAAAAGAGCTCTAGAGAGCATCCCACAAGTGAGTTCAAGATCGAACCCAGCTCTGATACCTTTTGCATGCTTTGCATCTTTTATGTTGACAAATTGCTCTTTCCTATGGTTTGATTGCAAGCATGTTGATGGTATTCTTTCACCTTGTGACAATCATGTCTTGTTGCTTTTGGATATTGATGCTTTGTGTGTTGCCACAAAAATGTTGAACAATTTCTCTTTCCAATGTTTTGTGTGCAACCATAATGCCATTTTGAGCATGTATTGTCATGAGAGCTTCCAAGTCTCTCATATTGTTGTTGCAACAAACATAAGGACCACTTTCTCTTTCATATGGTTTGTTTGCAAACATGTTGCTTTTTCTTCCGCTCGTGATACTCATATCCCAATGATATTTGCTTTTGATGATATGTGTATGGCATCCAACATATTGAACAATTGTTCTTTCCAATGGTTGGTTTGCACACATAATGATGTTGTTTTGGATGTTCTTCCGCATGTGTTTTTGCCGAATTCTCCTATCCTTGCATCAAAGATGTTGATCAATACTTTAGTCAATTGATTTGAGTGCCACACTAAGATGTTTTATGGAGTTTTTGAGTTCCCACATTTGGATGATGTTCAAGCAATTTCCATGCACTTTGACCTTGCATATGCATCCCGTTTGCTATACTTGAGCTGTGCTAATAGTGTAACAAGAATGGACATGCCACATATGACATGCTCCTCTACCACACACAAACATATTTTGCTTGGTCTTTGTTGTGTGAAGGTACAATTGCATACGCGTCAACCTCTATGGACAAAGAGTTGACAAGACGAACCGTAGAGAGTTACCTATGGCTGCCCTTCAACGAGCTATCTCTATACCATAAGGTGACTTCACTCTACTTGAGGACTCATGCTATTATCTTCATGAATTGGCTACGCTTTGAGTGTTGCTTCGCTTTTGTGGTGAGCTTTGTAGGATTCATTGAAGGTGAAGTAACATTGAGGTGTTGTCAATTCAATCTTCTCGAGGATGACTATATGGTGCACCCCAGGATCAAGAAGGTCTCTCGACATCTTCCACTTTGTGATGAGCGTGTAGAGTCGAGGACGACTCTTTTTGAAGGGAGGGGAGATGATGTAGCCTGACCTTCGGTTGTTACCACATCATGGTCTCCAACTTATGCCAAGTCCTCACGGACTCCAAAGGTGAATCAGTTCCTCTATGCGAGCCCACTTCCTACCCTCTTGAATGGTATACTACTTCATACTCCATCCCATATCAATGATAGGTTCACACCAACAAGTATGGAGGCAAGGGAGGAAGCCTGGAGCACCAAGCACGACGAGACGGGGGCTTGGAAGGGAAGATGGAAGAAGCAGCAGTTGGAGCACCGAAGTCTCCGACCAGCGCACATCAGAGTCTCCGGCCACACCGGAGTCTCCGGACCCATCTCCGGACCGACCCCTAGATCGTACTCGAGGACAATCTGTCTGCCACTTCGGAGACAGACCGGAGACATACCGGAGTCTTCGGCCCAGATCGTAGTCTCCGGACCACCACACCAGAGTCTCTAGCCTGAGCGTATGGGCCTGCGTGCCGCCAGCTGGGCCTTCGGCCCATGTACCACTTTGTCTGCCCAGACTTTCCCCTTTTATTCCTAAAGTACCCTTGAACTAGTGGCTGGCCTATATATAGTGCCCCCACCCCCTCATGTAACCCTAGGCATAGATGATAGACTAAAGAAACCCTCCTTTGTGGAATCTCTAGTTTTGCCTCATCCCCTTCTACCAAAGGGGATCGACTATCGTCACCACCTCGTTGGAGTTTGCATCGCGCCTCCCTCATTGTACAAGGCCTTGGCATCGGTGTCCCTTTGCCAAGACGTCAAGACCCTCTCCAAGGTGTTCTTCCCTCTCCGCGTGAGATCGAGGCAGCACGTTGACCGATCTTTCCTTGCGAGGATTCTATCAGACCGGTGGCCACCGGTGAGAGCATTTGGCCTTGTATCGTGTGTGTTTTGCGTGTGTTCATCGTGTTCTTCGCAAGGTGTGCGTCCGCTTCCGGTACATTCTCCCTTTCCCCTCGCTTTCCCATCGATTCCACCCACGGGGTTACCCCATAACACAAAATCATCAGAATCAAATAATTTCACATTCTCAACATTATGCAAAGGAAAAGTATCACATGGAAATATCAATGAAGCATATGTGATATCACAAACTGTTGGAAATATGCCCTAGAGACAAATAGTAGTAAGGACTATTATCATATTTAATATAGTTGATGAGTTTTATATCATGCTATAACTGTGTTGAGTGGAAACATCAATACACGTGTGATATACAAACAACCAAGGGTTCCCAGTGAAACTCTAGGCACTAGTTCATTGGTCAAAAGATGATCATGTTTCCTGATCATGTGGCATTTATGCCAGTTGGAAATGAGGTCATGTCATTTCAGAATGATATGATGAACCAATACCCAACCTAAACATCGTGACCCGATCATGTCACGAAGTTCAAGTTACGATGATTAGAAATGGATCCTCGTAGACTATTCCTTAGACCGTGAGGCTATATCAATCACTGTCTCCCGAGAGTGCTTAGATATCATCAAACACCATCTAGTAAAACGGTGGTTATAAAGGTGTGTTTAGGTATTCAGGGGAAACCGTAGAGGCAATATATGTCAATATAAAGGTGTGTTTAGGTATTCCATGTGACGGAAAGATACTCAAGGGCCAACTCGGAGAAGTTATATCCAATAGCTGCGCAGCGTGTGATTAGATCACAGGGATATCACTTGTCGGAACGAGTCAAGTAGCGTTGTTCAGTAACGAGATTGAACACAACATGGTGATGTCATTGATCAGATCTCGGACAATGCAAGTATCGAGTGACAAAGGGAATAAGACACGACTGTCCCGGTTCAAATGACGAAAGATCTTCGTGGAACGCACAGGGGTCACATGGCCATCCAGGTCCCTCTGTCGATAATTGGTGCGGGAGTGTCCTGACCATGTCTGGAGTGTTCCCGAACCGTGGGGTATCACGCTTAAGGGCTTGATGATGCTTAGAGAGTGTTTATAGGATTGGTGGAATCACCGAAGAAGAGAAGGGAGAAAACTAGAAGGGTTTCAGTAAATCCGGAGGATGTCCGGAGTGGAGGTGGAAGGTGTTCCATAGCCATGAGATTGAATAATATGTGAATGAATGTTTAAATATTGATTTAATCATTTATTCATAATTATTTAATAAAGAGAAAATCAATTAAAAGGTCAAAAAGGCTTAATGGGCCAATTCCGGAGGGAGAGGGCCCATTAGGGGAAAGGAGAGAGGGAGAGGGGCCAAAGGGGAGGCCAGCTGGGCCTTGCCCCCCCCCCCCCCGCGAGGCCCACTAGGGGCTGGCCGGCAGCCAGCCCACCCCCCTCCTCTCCTTTAGTCCCACCCCGGGACTTTAGGGGAGGTAGTACCTCCCCTCCCCCTATATAAAGTGGGGTATTTGGCCTAGAAAAATACACCAATAATCAATAAAGGTCTCCCCACTTTTGGGAGGACCTCCAATTGATATTTTCTCTTTCCCCCTCTCTCTCTCGTGACCATGGTCCCAAGTCTGGACTGCTCGAGCGAGAGACATCTTCACCGCGGAGCGCCGTCACGCTGCGGGATTTGGATCCGGGAGCTCTACTTCCACAACTACTGCTAGATCGGGGAAGCGGGAGTCATCTTCAGGCACCGGACGTGTGTAACTCCCCGCGAGGTGTCGCACTTGAGGCACTCAAGTCGTTGGAGCCAGAAGGAGCGCAAGGACTTCATCATGACCTTGAGGTCGGCTTCGGCTCGTCTACATCAACCACGCTCTCCTGAGCATTGACAATGCTTTTCGGTCTTCAAGGGTAAGTTCGCGAAAAGCCCCTCCCGTTACTATATTATTAATAGATAGGTCCTGGCAGCTTCAGGGGTTCAGGGGCGTAGAGTAAAATTTATTGTTTTTATGCGCGGAACCCCTACAGTGGTATCAGAGCCAGGTGTATGCGTAGTAATGATAGTACAGGTAGAACACACGAGATGTAGCGTGTGGGCATTGATCTTTTAGTTGTTACCCTCCCACGTGTACTTGTGTATACCGCAGTAATGCTTGATGAAGCGGCCCCCAACCGACTTTACGCGTTCATTCGCGAGACTGGTCCACGCTTGACATATGGGTTGTACCGTATAAATTGGCTTAGGGGGGTGTTTGTCTCTCTCGCATTAGTTGGTATGCCATTTGCAACGGAGGGCCCCGAAAGGGGTGTAGTAGAGACAACTACTTGATCAGCCTTGTGCTGAAAGTTCGTAGGTAAGAACGGTTTCTTGTGCGAAAGCCCATTCAGCCACATAAAACATGCTAAGATAAAGTAGAGGCGTCTAACTTTGTTTTGCAGGGGGGCGTTGCTTTGTGATATGGTTGTGGCATAGGTAAAGTAATTACCTTTTGTTACATAGTAGTCGATAGTCACGGTAATGACAAACTACCATGCCGGAACGACATCGGTTTCCTGGTGTCTACGGCGCCGGAACCCGGTGACGGCGAATAGAGATGACGGCGTGAAGGACCATATCACATAGCATTTACATTCAATATTATTGTTTGTATGTCTTATTGTGTGCTAGTATTAGATACTCGACGGTAGCCTAATAAGATGATCCCTGTTAAAATTACCAACGATTGTGTTCCCCCTTAGTGTGCACCACCAAGAAAGTTCTTCGGTATGAGGCGATCCAGGGTTACAGGCCTGGGTGTCAGACATATCTACGTTCGCATACAGTGGGTGTAAGACATGTTGCACAGCGGATACACTAAGGTTGAGTTGGCGAGCCTAGCACGCCACAGAAGCGTGGCCTCGGAACACGGATGGTCGAAAGATCGAGCACGAGTCGCATGAATGATGTGACCGACGTTTAGCGTCCACCTTTGAACCCACATCGATGGCCATGATCAATCGGGGGAGATGTGGCTGATAGGGGTCGTGTTATCACTAGGATTATTAACTCATCTAATTATAAACTTAGTCTAAATTCCTTTTTGCAATTATAAATGTAGATGGCTCACCGTGAAGCTTACTTTGAGATTGAGGATTGGGTAAAGGGAAAAAACTTAGACTTGATGGATCCAACTTCCCTAGTTGGCTTGTGCACCTAGATGATCTCTTTACTAGGAATCATGTGGTAGACTACATACGCCACACGATGGATTTGACTGAGCCAGACTACTATGAGACCCCACAAGAGCTGGCAGACCGCTACTATCGTCAAGAGATGTCCACCTACATTCAGATAATAATGCATTACGGGATGGTGGATGAACTACATCCGCTCATGGGTGATCTTGATCCATATTCGATAGTGGATCAGCTGAGAGCAGAGTTCATAGGCCATGTGCGCATGTGGAAGCACGAGCTTCTTGGAGAGTTCCTTTCCATTCAGATGGAAGAGCATACATGTCTGAAGGGTCACTTGGAGCGCATGCTTGATGCACACACAAGACTGGTTCACTTCGTGGATTACTGGATGGCTGATCCATTTGCGATAGACTTACTGCTTTGGTCGTTACCTCCCATCTACGAAGGACATGTCCAGAGTAACATCATGAGTGGTGATACGGAAGCATTGGACTTCCATGAGTTCATATTACGTTTCCGGAACGTAAAGGTTGAATCTATCACCGGAGAGGTCATCGCTGACGAAGGTATATATTTGATATACAGTTTTATAAATGTTATAATCTTGCAAACACATTGCAGTGTTAAGTATATCTGATACTTGTTCTGTTTTGATGAAAACAGGTCCTTCTGCATGAGAGGTGCTTGCTGGAGAGGAGGTGACATTGTGTGTTGATGGCAAGCATGATGATGATGGCTGACGACACTCTCCCTCGACATTTATCATTTAGTTTATGTTTAGGATGATTAATGTAATCAAGAGATTGTGAACTTCTTTAGTGTGTCTCACATTTTGTGAGACGGTTATTCATATGAGTTTGTAACAAACAGTTCTTCCACTTTTATGAATGATTTCTATTCATGCTCATATCTTGTTTGATTGTTTGTAAATTAGCCTTGTTGTTTGAAACTAATTCATAATGCATGAACATTTGTAAAACATTAAAATGCCTTGTTTAAAAATACCCAACTTAATGATATTTCATTAATGAATGAAACCATTGTTTGAATTCAAAGTTATGAGATAATATGTGAAATTCATTCGATTTCTTGTCACATATAAATCATGCCTAAGATCGGCAAAATAACTTGAACATCGTGTATTACTTGAATACAAATTGTTTAAAGAATTGTTAAAAGTAAATACATATTCGATGTATTGTGTTTTAACGGAAATGGTAATTATATTTAATTGATTGTTTAAATGTGTAAAGTAGTTTACCAAAGGAAACATGAATATGAAACTATTTGATTTGATCAAAGTGTTTCATCAACAAAGGGTATAAATATAAAAGAGAATCCAATTACTATGATTTGATCAATAGTAATGAAATTCGACTTTATAAGAATGGCATAAAAGTAATTGTGAAATGCAAAGCGTTTTGAAATGTCAAAATGCAAAGCATCACAATGTGATATTAGATATCAAAAGGGGTTGAATAGAAGGCACCAGAATAAATCGTTGTAGTGTAGATGTAGAGTCCATTAGCTTAGAAATAGTTAGCACTCAATTAGAATGTAGTGAACCATTTGAATTCGTGAAAGTTTTGGGGCTATTCGATATAACCAAAACAATAGCGAATAAGTCTTTGTAGAGCATTCATTGGAAACTTTGAATACAAAACCCACAGCTCAAACCAAAAGGAAAGCAAGATTCGTATTGCCTGGATTTTGGTGCATTCTTGAGAAAGCTCACCTCTAGTGAAGTTTCTCAATTATGGAGCAAATGGAAAATAGTGTAAAACACGATGAGGATTCAAAACCCTGCATCAGAGTGTTGAGAAGCGCAACGGACAATGTTCCTGAACGATTCTCATCACAGAAGGAATGAATCAATGATTTTGATCATTGTATTTTTCCCTCCACTATTGTTTTTCACTGCATGAAGTAGGATTAAAAATGTAAATCCATATCTTGTATGGAGACATTTGTGAATCATTTGTCATGATTTTGAAACATGACATACCTACAAACTACAAAGGAAATGATGGTAAACTAAATTATGAGAAATCCTAGAAGTAAAATTCCCATGAGATTAGAAAGCAATTCGTTGCTGAATCTCACAAGTAAAGGGGTTACTTGGAATTTTCACAAATGACTGCAAAGCCATAGTGGAAAAGCGGTGAATGACAAAAGCACAATTTTTAAGTGTTGGACAAATTCAAATGAATTTGATTCATGTATGCTAAATGTCTAGTGGATATAAAACTAGTAAAGTACTAGTATCTCATAGTAAAACTCCAAGTTTGATATTTGATCAAAAGATTTTGAAGTTGTTCAAAATAGTAAGGGGATATGCAATTTGCATAAAATTGAGTGGGAGCCATAAAAGTCTTCCTGAAACAATATGTGATTGACATATTTTTAAGTGGGAGCAGTATAAGGCTCAAATTCAAATATGTAGGAACATATTTTGAGTGGGAGCTTATAGGAGTGATTCTTAAGGGAGATAAGAATGAAAGGCGCAAATACTTATGAATAATGATTCATAAGATGTAGAAGTTGATAATAGGTGCATTATGATATTATGTGGTATTCCTTAAGGGATTTTGAAAGGGGTTTCAGAATAGAAGTTAATTAAGGAACTGGTCCTTAATAACTCAAATTAGGAATAACATTAAGTTTTACATCGATGGTTGAAAGAAAAAGATGATCGTCATCCACTATATTGAGACATAGGTTCTGTCTCAGTAAACCATGATGATAACTTAGCATAATATGGTATCCAAATAAGGAACGTTTGAAAGTGATTAAGTTCAAATCACAGAACATTTGAGCTAAGTTTGTTCGTAGTGTCTAATAGAGAACTGTGGACATATTTTCCAAATCCATAAAGGATAACATATCTTAAAGCATAAAGAGTTATGTTATAAGGGAATATGTTGGAAACTCCTGTAGATACCAATTAAAGTCAAGTAGGAAGCGAGGTGAAAAAAACATCGAAAGTTGCACAGAGTGCACGGGAGTTTTGATGAATACATTTATAATAGATAAGGGTACCATCTAAAGTGTTGTATAATGTTATGGCGGGGCTAATTCGCTTTTAACGTAGAATGATGTGTCCCAGGGCACAGTGCCCATGAGAAATCCCTCGAGGTTGATCTAACGTCACTGTAGGCTCCTAGACTCAGGCCTCGTTCTACTGCCATAGCAATGATGCATTCACATAGAGCTATCATCTGATGATAAAGTATTAATGTCAATTAAGGTGACATTAGTAAGTTGCAAAGGATTTGGGACTGTAAAGTACAGACCCAAGCCTCAACCTCTTCCATGAGCAAGCATGTTCAGGGTACTGGATATATGGTGCCAATGATTTAGAACAAATGCGGCTAGCGTATTTGTACTCTAGTGCAAGTGGGAGACTGTTGGAAATATGCCCTAGAGACAAATAGTAGTAAGGACTATTATCGTATTTCATATAGTTTATGGTTAAGTTTTATATCATGCTATAACTGTGTTGAGTGGAAACATCAATACACGTGTGATATACAAACAACCAGGGGGGTCCCAGTGAAACTCTAGTCACTGGTTCATTGGTCAACAGATGATCATGTTTCCTGATCATGTGGCATTTATGCCAGTTGGAAATGAGGTCATCTCATTCTGAGAATGAGATGATGTACCAATACCCAACCTAAACATCGTGACCCGATCATGTTACGAAGTTCAAGTTACGATGATTAGAAATGGATCCTCGTAGACTATTCCTTAGACTGTGAGGCTATATCAATCACTATCTCCCGAGAGTGCTTAGATAGCATCAAACACCATCTGCTAAAATGGTGGTTATAAAGGTGTGTTCAGGTATTCAGAGGAAACCATAGAGGCAATATATGTCAAGAACAGGATTTGTCCGTCCATGTGACGGAAATATACTCAAGGGCCCACTCGGAGCAGTTATATCCAATAGCTATGCAGCGTGTGATTATATCACAGGGATATCACTTGTCGGAACGAGTCAAGTAGCGTTGTTCAGTAACGTGATTGAACACGACATGGTGATGTCATTGATCAGATCTTGGACAATGCAAGTATCGATGACAAAGGGAATAAGACACGATTGTCCCGGTTCAAACGACGAAACATCTTCGTGGAACACACATGGGTCACATGGCCATCCAGGTCCCTCTGTCGATCATTAGTGCGGGAGTGTCCTGACCATGTCTGGAGTGTTCCCGAACCGTGGGGTATCACGCTTAAGGGCTTGATGATGCTTAGAGAGTGTTTATAGGATTGGTGGAATCACCGAAGAAGAGAAGGGAGAAAACCGGAAGGGTTTCGGTAAATCCGGAGGATGTCCGGAGTGGAGGTGGAAGGTGTTCCATAGCCACGAGATTGAATAATATGTGAATGAATGTTTAAATATTGATTTAATCATTTATTCATAATTATTTAATAAAGAGAAAATCAATTAAAAGGTAAAAAAGGCTTAATGGGCCAATTCCGGAGGGAGAGGGCCCATTAGGGGAAAGGAGAGAGGGAGAGGGGCCAAAGGGGAGGCCGGCTAGGCCTTGCCCCCCCCGGGGGCCCACTAGGGGCTGGCCAGCGGCCACCCCACCCCCTCCTCTCCTTTAGTCCCACCCCGAGACTTTAGGGGAGGTAGTACCTCCCCTCCCCCTATATAAAGTGGGGTATTTGGCCTAGAAAAATACACCAATAATCAGTAAAGGTCTCCCCACTTTTGGGAGGACCTCCAATTGATATTTTCTCTCTCCCCCTCTCTCTCTCTCTCTCTCGTGACCGTGGCCCCAAGTCTGGACTGCGCGAGAGAGACATCTTCACCGCGGAGCGCCGTCGCGTTGCGGGGTTTGGATCCAGGAGCTCTACTTCCGCAACTGCTACTGGATCGGGGAAGCAGGAGTCATCGTCAGGCACCGGACGTGTGTAACTCCCCGCGAGGTGTCGCACTTGAGGCACTCAAGTCATTGGAGCCAGAAGGAGCGCAAGGACTTCATCACGACCTTGAGGTCGGCTTCGGCTCGTCTACATCAACCACGCTCTCCTGAGCGTTGGCAACGCTTTTCGGTCTTCAAGGGTAAGTTCGCGAAAAGCCCCTCCCGTTACTGTATTACTAATAGATAGGTCCTGGAAGCTTCAGGGGTTCAGGGGCGTAGAGTAAAATTTATTTATTTTATGCGCGGAACCCCTACACAAACATCATCCATAGCATTCCAATCATCACAAGTCATCATGTCCACTAGTGGGATCATGGCATCATCAACCCCCGTATTCTTATCTTGTTCATACGTCTCATATGAAGTGGGTGTTGTGGTAGTATTGGCCTCCATGTGGGCGACTTCTTCATCATCCATGGGGATGGCATCATCTTCATCCACCATGTACATCTTCTTGGTTGGAGGCATCATCATCTCCAATCTTGGCGCTTCTTGATCCATGGAACCTAGCACATCATGAGGAAACACACTAGAGGTAGAGGGTAAGTCGTTAGAAATCAAAGTGGTCTCACATAACCTATCAAATACCACTCTCAACTCACTCGGTGTATCACTCATGCCCTCCAAGTGGAAGCACTCAATCTCACGTATGGTGGAGTCGCTCATCTCACTCTTGTTTTCACTCAAGTGGGTTAAGTGGCTCTCATACTCACATGGGATTGGTACCACATCATCACTCAAGCATATGGGGGTAGGCTTGGTTCTCTCAACTCCATGCACCTCCTTTGGTGAAGGGAAAATCCCATGCTCACCATTCTCGACCTTGTCGTTGCCATCTTCCACCTTGGCTTGTGTAGTCCTCTTGACGTACTTGTCCAACTTGGCGAAGTAGAGGTCTTCGTCTTCCTCATCCATGAGGTTGCATGCGTCATATAGGACGTCAAGTTTGGGCGTTGAAGCTTGGTGGCATGGAGGAGAGCTTGCTCTTGGTGCCATTTTGGTGGTGGCATGAGTAGTTGAAGGTGCCTTATGATGGTGTCGAAGGAGGTCATTGGCGTGCCTTACCAAAGGTTGATGTAGATGGCGCAGTTGGTCATCCACATGACGCTCCCGACGATGCTCCTTGTCCTTGGCACACTTCTCTTTATGGTGGTGCCTTCTTGAGCTAGGTTGAGCGTTATGGATGGTGCTCAACATGTATTCTCCGTCTTCATGGCGAAGATGCCTTGAACAACGTCTTGTATCCTCTTGATGTTGGCGATGATCTCTAGAGGATGTATGTTGATGAAGATTCTTGCTTTGTTGCGCCTCTTTGGGAAAATGATGTTGGGTCACCACTCTTCTTGTAGGCGGTGGCACTTGTTGCCTTGGAGGTTGTTGCACTTGACGCCTTCGAGGTTGTGGTTCTTTGCGCCTTGGAGATGGTTGTGCTTTGTGGCTTTGAGGTGATGGCGCTCGTCGCCATGGAGATGGTGGTGCATGACGCTATGTAGGTGGTGGCGCTTGACGCCTTGGAGGTGGATCATCGAAGTAGGTGGTGTCGTTTGGTGTGGCAGGTTTGGCTTTGAAGGTCATGGTTTCTTGATGATGCGTGTCCGCTAGCTTGGCGTAGTAGTCCTCCATCTCGAAGCGGTGGAGGTATTCTTCATGGCTCATGGAAGAGCCCTCGAAGTTGGTGAAGCTCGCCATGTCCACCATGCTTGGTGAGGCATCGTCGTTGAAGCACTCGAAGTCATCCATGCTTGGGGAGTTTTGTTGATGTAGTACTCCATATAACCCAAGCATGTGGAGCCATTGTCGGTGTAGTGCTCCATGTACTCCATGCATGAGGAGCCATTGTCGATGTAGAGCTCCAAGTCCTCCATGCTTGAGGAGCCATAGTTGATGACGTTCTCCATGTCTTCCATGCATGTGGAGTCATCATAGGTGCAATGCTCCGGGTCCTCAAAGCATGTGGAGCCATTGTCGATGTAGTGCTCCATCATGTCCTCTATACTTGTGGAGTCGTAGTCGTGGTGGCTCATCATGGATTCTTCATAGATATCATCCTCGGCTCCGGAGTACCTAGACATGATTCACAAGACCAAGTGGTGTATATGGAAGTGGTAGGGGGTTAGGAATGCAACGTCAAACCTTACTTTACCTTGGAAGATAGTATCGTGCAAGTGGCAACACTTGAGAGCAATCAAAACCAAGCAAAGTGAAGTTCACGCGGAACACCAAAACCAACTAACCACTAAAAAGACACACACAAAGCTTATGGTGGATAGGTATGGAAGGTGGCATGTCAAGAACCAATCCGAAATCAAGATTTTGTAATGGCAAGTAAAGAACCACGATGATCACAAAGCAAAACAAGTCAATCCACAAGAAGGAATATATACAAGGAAACACACACGGTGGGATAAATGGAACTTGTGCGACGGAGAAAGTGATCTAAGAACCAAATGATTACCTAGCGAAGACTATAAGCTCGTGTCGCACAAGTGCAAGGAGAGACGCTAGTTCGATTGCAATAAATTGGTGGGCTACAAGATATGCACAATAAGTACCACATATTTGATGTTCATCGATCTTGTGCTTCCTATTCTATGAGGCATTTGTTTCTTTCTTCTTTTTCTCTTTTTCTATTTTTCTATTTTTTCTCTTTTTCTTTTATTTTTCACTTGCCCCTTCCTTGTGCCAACAACTATACAAGATAACTATATGAGATAGCGCGCTCACAACTTTTGCTCGGAATTCTACAAGGTATCAAATGTGCATAGCCCAAGCAATCATAGGAGGAACAAGTCTCAATAGGTGTTTTTTGAACGCAAAGATAGTGTAGCTCACAAAGGAAAGCAAGTGGGGAGAAGTCGCGGAATGTTTATACCTTTCTTCGCCGATCTTCAACCTTTATTGGTGGATTCCGCCTTGCTCACGGAATTTGGATGTTGTAGATATCATGAACCACGGATATGATGATGTAGATCTCCTTCTTACCTTCAAAACGAGCTAAAGAACACCAAAATCCGAGTTCGTATGCAAAAGTTATGCTCAAAACCGTGAAACAGATTTGCTGTCAGCTAGGGGGGCGGAGACTTTGCCAAAAACTCCGGTCTAGACCGGAATCTCTGGTCTGGGCCGGAGTCTCCGATCCGCGGATCAGAATCTCCGGTCCGGTCGATTCCAGAAGTTCCAGAACACGAACGGGACGAGTTTTGGAGGAAATACTCGACCCAAAACCTCAAATTGGTAGGGGAAAACAAGGAATTAGGCCATGGAAACGCAGGGGAAGGTAGATCAACAACTTTAGCAAGTAATCCATGGATCAAAACCTACTGAAATGCACTCAAATCACAGATCGATCCAAAACACGAATTGGGGCTGTTTTTGGTGGAATTTTCGAATTTATGGGGAAAAATACCAAATGGAGGAGAAATCCATGGCAACCAAAAGCTGCTAATACCAGATGTTATGGGGTAACCTCGTGGGTGGCCCGATCTTCACGGATCTCGTGGTCAAATCGATGGGAAAGCGAGGGGAAAGGGAGAAGGTAGCGGAAGCGGACGCACACCTCGTGAAGAACACGATGAACACACGCAAAACTCACACGATACAAGGCCGATTGCTCTCACCGGTGGCCACCGGTACGATAGAATCCTCGCAAGGAAAGATCGGTAACCGTGCTCCCTCGATCCTACGTGGAGAGGGAAGAACACCTTGGAGAGGGTCTTGACGTCTTGGAAAAGGGACACCGATGCCAAGGCCTTGTACAACGAGCGAGGCGCGATGCAAACTCCAACGAGGTGGTGATGATAGTCGATCCCCTTTTGGTAGAAGGGGATGAGGCAAAACTAGAGATTCCACAAAGGGGGTTTTCTTTAGTCTATCATCTATGCCTAGGGTTACATGAGGGGGTGGGGGCACTATATATAGGCCAGCCACTAGTTTAAGGGTACTTTAGGAATTAAAGGGGAAAGTCTGGGCGGACTAAGGGGTACATCGGCCGAAGGCCCAACTAGTGGCGCGCAGGCCCATACGTTCAGGCCGGAGACTCCGATGTGGGGTCCGGAGACTCCGGTCTGGGCCGGTCTGTCTCCGGTCCATCTCCGGAGTGGCAGACAGACTGTCCTCAAGCTCGATCTGGGGGTCGGTCCGCAGACTCCGGGGTACGTAGGCCGGAGACTCCGGTGTGCACAGGCCGGAGACTCCGGTGCTCTAGCTGCTGCTTCTTCCGACTTCTCTTCCGAGCCACCGTCTTGTCGTGCTTGGTGCTCTAGGCTTCCTCCCATGCCTCCGTACTTGTTGGTGTAAACCTATCATGGATATGGGACGGAGTATGAAGTAGTATACCATTCAAGAGGGTAGGAAGTGGGTTCGCCTAGAGGAATGGATTCACCTTTGGAGTCCATGATGACTTGGCTTATGTTGGAGACCATGATGTGGTAATGACCGAAGGTCAGGCTAAATCATCAGTTGTTTAGTCTACAAACTATACTGTGCTCCACCATGTATCATCCCTCCGAGGACGGTGATACCGTTTATCATATTATTGATGCGGAGGTTCTTGTGTTCATCAAGGATTGTCGTGCTCAGGTTTGAGGCGTGGTGATCTTCATCACGTTACTTGCTGGATTGATTCGTCTTCTTCAGGTTGCGTTCATCGCGTGATTGGAAGGATTACTATCCGGGTTACTCGTTGTGAAAGATCGGGACAAAGCTCAACGATCATCGGCTTGATCCATATCAAGCTGATGATCCTTTAGTATTTGTCCCGATCTTTCACAGCGAGTCAACCGGATGGTAATCTTCCAATAACGCGATGAATGTCACCTGAAGAAGAGGAACGAATCCAGCAACTAACCTGATGAAGATCACCACGCCTCAAACCTGAGCACGACAATCCTTGATGAACACAAGAACCTCCGCATCAATAATATGATAAACGGTATCGCCGTCCCCGGAAGGATGATAACCGGTGGAGCACAGTATAGTTTGTAGACTAAACAACTGAACTCCCCTAAACCCTAGGCGGCTGGCTCCTTTATCTAGGAGGCCTGCAACTAGTTGGTTGGATAGACCCAAACCGAACACACAACAGACTCGAACCTAACCTAGACTCGGACTCAATAACATAGCAACAATATTTGACACAACCTTAGACTTATCATTACATATCGTAGGTCGTCCCGGCGTGCCAATCATCAATGGGATGCGCCCGCATCACCTAGCTTGGTGGAGTCTTCAAATTAGGCTTCACCTCCTCCTTCATGCCCATATCATCATCCCCCCCTTCAAGAAGCGTTGTCCCTAACGCTTGCGGGTCGGGTCGGAAAGGTGGCGTGATATGACCAATCGCTTCACGCGTCTTCGCCATATTCAAGTCTTGCTTGCCTTCCTCACCACATCCACCCTCTTGGCCTACTCGACTTGATATAGCCCTTGGCGCATGTACCTCCTTGCGTCTCCATACGATCTTGGACCTAGACGCCACCGTCTTCTTCTTCACAGCTCTTGTTGGAACCCGTGGTTGCTGAACATGGACCTTCTTTGCACGACCTGACATAGGATTAGTAATGCCTAGACCACACAACTGACGAACATGTCCATCCTTGCCTCTATGCATCTGCACAACTGTCCCAACAAAACGCCTCACATGTGTGCTAACAAAACTGCTCTTCTTACCCCGCTGCACCACATGCACTAGAACATCAGGAGCATAACTATCATCCGTCTGAACACCTGTGTCAACATAAACAACCTTATGAACACATGCTGCAACATCCTTCCTCTCAGCAATAAGAGGATGCACTTCAACTGGCTTGTCACTAACAAGTTCCACTGGCTTGTCATCAACAGGCATAGCTGGAGCAATATCAACATTGTCGCACTGTGCATCATGCTCTCCATCCTGCACCTTAGCAAGCCCAGATTTTGGCTTAGCCTTGTGCACCTTCCCCTTATGTACCACTAGCTCCACATCAGACTTTATGTGATCATCCTGCATAGGCTTCAAAGTCTGCTGTTTGCCACCATGCATAAAAGAATATGTATTTGCTCTTCCAGCATGTGTAACGTTGCGATCATACTGCCATGGACGACCAAGTAACAACCCACATACCTCCAATGGTAACACATCGCACTCAATCTCATCAATATAATCACCAACTATAAATGGCACACGCACCTTATGTGATGAGGACATCCCTACAGTTACACCTACCCCAATTGATAATGAAGATGTTCCAATTGCAAAGAAGGATCAATCCAATGAGATAAGGATTGGACCAATCACAAGAGCTCGTGCTAAGCTACTAGAACAATAGGTGAACTTGTTTCTTAATGAACCTGGTGTTTTAATCAATGAGAATTTTATACTACCTAAGTCTTTGAACTATTGTATGATCAGGTACTTAGGAGAAGAAGGCGTAGCAAGGAGCGAGGAGCAAATGGAACAAGGCGTGTTGATCAAAGAAGAATGCATGAGGGAGGAGAGGGAGGAAGCGCGAGGAGCTGTCCAAGACAAAGATCAACAAGAGGAGGAAGTTCTCTGCCGCGGCCAGAAAACCGACTAGGACTCTGACACGGCAGAGCCAGTCTTGGTCGATCCACTTGTGGCCGGTTTGTATCCAGGTTGGGTGGAACCAACTCGGGTTCCACCATAGGTCGCCGCCCCTTGGACCCATAAATATATGGGGGCGCCGTTGATTAGGGTTTTAGACCACGTTAAAATATTTTGGAGTTGTTTCTTTCATAGAACCTCTAGAATTACCCTGTGTTCGAATTCTACAACTATAATTGAGTGTGAGTTGTTGTTCCATTGGGAATTAGTAGATTGCATACTACCGTTCGTGGTCACGGCTATGTGCGCAAGAGTGTGGTGTTGTGAATATCCTAAAAGGTTCGAGATCTGTTGCACTGGCATCAAGGATCGAGCGGGAGAGATCATAGCTACGCACTAGTTATCTATCATCCACCATATCATCGACAAGAGCTTGTTGAGAAGATCGGGACACCCCATATCATCTTGGTATCATATTTCCTCGTTGCCTCCATAAGCAATCCGCAATACATCCATAGATTAGAGAGTGTTTTCGTCCTATACAGAAAAAGCCCCACAAAAAGAGTTGCCATAGCCTAGATTGCATCGTAGATGAGTAATAGTTGCTGGTCGTGTTCATCCTTTAGTTTAGATCTCGATCTGTTCTTCGTATATCTGTTTTTCTAGTCGTTTTCTAGTCAATTTCCACCATTGTTTCCACCACCACAAGGTCAGATCCGATCTGATCTAAGAGTCCTAGTCTACTACTCTTGGCCGAATCGGAATTATAAAAAAAATTCTACCGACTCTGCCGTGGCATGGAAACAGCATGTTTTCCTGTCACGGAGTCCTTTTCTTCCACGACACAATTTTGCCCTATGTTTCTGCCATGGCAGGAACTTTTACGAAGTATGAAATTTGCACTTTTCCTTAACCTTAGCCACAGCCAATCTACTACATAGGTGTAGGAACTTGCCCATTGAGACTAGTTTCCGCTCCAACAGGCTGCACTTAGGATTTTGGTGTTGTACTTTGTAATTGGCCGTCTGTGATCTATAAAATAAAATAAAAGCAATATAGCAATAGAAAAAGCAAAAAAAAGCTATACAAAAGAAAAAGAAAAATAGTGAAAAGGAGAATTTGAGCAAGAGGCCTAGTGATATCTTTGTGCACCAGTAGATTGAGCAATCTTGTGCATGTTTACTTTGAGCTTTGCTAGTGTCTCTCGAGAGTAGTGCAACACCCTTCATAGTTGCATTGCCACGTTTTTCTCCACGTGTGTGTTTCTTGGGTATTTGTACGATCGGCACTAGGACTTGTTTGCGGTGTAGATAGGGTACCATACCTATAGCTCCTCCTTAAATAACATATGTGCCATGCGATCGTTCTCTACACCTTTGATATTCACTTCATCACATCAAGTGCATCAGTCTTTGATTAAGTTTGGTAGAGCATCTCTATTCACTTTGGAATGGTAAGATCTCCTTTCTTATTAGTTGTGAGTGAGCTGTGAGAGTTTCCACCATATAGATTTTGATTTTTGCACTAACCTACTAATCATGTCTTCTAGTGATGATGATGTTGTGTTGTAGAAAAAGAAGGATGAGGAGCTTGTTAATTGGCGTGAATATGAGGCTTTGAAGTGCCACTTGACACATGTGTTTACTAGCACCACAGATGCCATTGACAAGAATCTCTAGGATATTAATATGAGATTGGATCAGCATGTTAGAATGGTTGATACTATCCAAACACAAGTGGCTATGCTCAATGTCATTGTCACCACTTTGCAACGTTCCATTGAGGGTTTGACAGCGGCCTTACATAGAAGGGAAGATCCTCAACATGATGATGCCTTTGATGATTTCGATGAGGGTAGCGATGTTGATGCTACTCCACATGTTGGCAGGGGACACGCTATTCCCCCTGTACATGCACCTGCTCATGGCCGTGGGCTTGCCCCTCTTGGGCGTGCTCAACGTGTTCACAACAAGCAGCTTATGATGGTTTGGGCAAGCCGAAGTTCTCGATTCCCAAGTTTGATGGTTCCATTGATCCTGAAGATTACCTCACATGGGAGTTGAAGATTGAGAAACTCTGGCGCTTATTTGACTATCAAGAAGATAAGAAGGTCAAGCTTGCAGCATCCGAATTTGATGGTTATGCTTTGCGTTGGTGGGATGCTCTTGTGCAACATAGGAGGGAGGATAATGAACTTCCTGTGATGGATTGGTGCGAGATGAAGCAAATCATGAAGGCTCGTTTCGTTCCAAACCAACTACTTGCGATCAGTTTTTATAAATTGACGCAATTGAAGCAAGGCACAATGACAGTAGATGAGTACTACAGGGAGATGGAGCTGCTTATGCAGTGTGCTAGAGTTCGTGAGTCCATTGAGATGACCATGCAGCGATTCCTAAACAATCTGAAGTTGCCAATCAAGAGCATAGTGCGTCATCACAAGTATGAGACCATGAATGAGCTATTGCACCATGCTAGAGAGGCCGAATCCCAATTGGCAGAAGAGGCGAAGTCACGCGCTCATTTTCCATCCTCCAGCAGATTTTCGGCCAGATCTACTCCTCCTACAGCCCGCGCCACCAGCTGCTGCTCCATTTACACCATTGATCAAACCAGCAAGTACACCTTCGTTTGGTTCTAATGCTCGGAAACCCGCTGCTCCTGCTGCTAGTACGGGTTCCAACATGTCTACGACACGTACTCGTGATGTGGTGTGCCATACTTGTGGAGGTAGAGGGCACTACAAGAAAGATTGTCCAAACAGCAAGGATGTTTGTTAATGAACAAGGTGAAGTAGAAAGTGGAGATGAAGCTTCTGATGATGATATTGATGATGACGAGGATGGTGCTGATGCATATGTTGAACATGCACCCACTATTGTCGTATCTTCGCGTGTATTTAGTGTGCAACCGGTTGAGGAATCCCAGTGTTGCAACATGCTCCAAACAAAAGCTCTATTGGACCAAATAAAGCTGCAAGGTAATTATGGATGGAGGTACCATGCAGAAATCTTGCAAGTAAGGAACTATGTGCCAAAGTGAATTTGACATACGTACCTCATCCCAAGCCATACTACATACAATGGTTGAGCACAATGGTGAGATGAATGTAAATCATATGGTACGTGTGAATTATCAATAGGGCCATACAAAGATTCTATTGATTTGATGTGGTTCCTATGACTGTTTGTCACCTACTATTGGGTCGGCCTTGGCTCTATGATCGCCATGTGCAACATAATGGCCGAAGCCAATACATATCACTTGGAATTCAAAGGGAAGAAGATTACTATGCAGAGCCAATGACACCACAAGATATTGTGAATGATTCTCGCTAGAAGATAGAGGTGAACTTGAAGGAAGATCCTACAACTAGGCGAGATTGTGTGGAAGCTGTTCCTGATGTTATTGAGCCTAAATTGAGTGATATAACGAAAGTGAGAGAGTGCAATGGTTATTGATACTAGCCACTAAGGAGGATATGAGAGAGTTTCCGTGGGATCCTACAGCATGCCACTGTGCTCATGTGTAAGGGCGAGGTATTGGGTCTCTAACGACATGACCCCTATTTCGCTTGGTGTCTCTTATTTTTGCAGGACTTTGGGGATGTGTTTCCAGAAGACGTACCCGCAGGTTTACCTCCATTGTGTGGTATAGAACATCAAGTGGACCTGATTCCTAGCACCACACTTCCAACCGTGCACCCTACAGGACTAATCCCGAAGAAACGAAGGAAATTCAGAAGCAAGTAC
Source organism: Avena eriantha (assembly GCA_910589775.1). Lineage (NCBI taxonomy): Eukaryota > Viridiplantae > Streptophyta > Magnoliopsida > Poales > Poaceae > Avena > Avena eriantha. The sequence goes on from CAJUXJ010001660.1 coordinate 40,350, forward strand.
AAGCGTTGCTGGATAAAGGGTACATTTGTGTTTCTCTTAGCCCTTGTATTGTTCCTGTTATTTTAGTTACTAAGAAAGATGGTACATGGCGCATGTGTGTAGATTGTAGAGCGATTAATAACATCACTATTCGATTCGTCATCCTATTCCACGCTTAGAGGATATGCTAGATGAATAGAGTGGTGCTGCTGTTTTCTCTAAAATTGACTTGTGTAGTGGTTATCATCAATTAGGATGAAAGAAGGGGATGAGTGGAAAACTGCTTTCAAAACTAAATTTGGCTTGTATGAGTGGTTAGTCATGCCATTTGGTCTTACTAATGCACCTAGTACCTTCATGCGTTTGATGAATCATGTTTTGAGAGAGTTTATTGGTCGTTTTGTGGTTGTTTACTTTGATGATATACTCATATACAGCCACACCGAATCTGAACATTGCACTCATATTAGACAAGTTTTGCAGGTGTTACATGATAATAAATTGTATGCTAATCTTGAGAAGTGTACATTTGCAAAGATAGGCTCATATTCCTAGGATTTGTTGTTTCTAAGCATGGAGTAGAGGTAGATCAATCTAAATTGAATCAATTCAGAATTGGCCTACTCCAATGAATCTAAGTCAAGTGCGTAGTTTCCACGGTCTCGCTGGTTTCTATATGCGCTTTGTGAAAGATTTTAGCACTAGTGCTACACCATTAAATGATTTGACAAAGAAAGGTGTTCCTTTTGTATGGGGCGCGGCCCAAGACATTGCTTTTGATACATTGAAACGTTTGTTTACTTCTGCACCATTACTTGCATTACCTGATTTTTGAAGCAATTTGAAGTTGCATGTGATGCTAGTGGTATAGGCATAGGTGGCATTTTGATGCAAGAGGGTCGGCCTATAGCTTATTTTCTAAGAAATTGACTGGTGCTCGTTTGAATTATTCAATCTATGATAAAGAATTGTATGCACTTGTTAGAGTACTTGAGGTTTGGCAACATTATTTGTGGCCAAAGGAATTCATCATACATTCTGATCATGAAGCATTGAAATACTTGAAAGCTCAATCAAACTTGCATAGAAGATTAGTTAAATGGGTTGAGTTCATTGAGTCTTTTCTTACATCATTAATTATAAGAGGGAAAAGAGAATGTTGTTGTTGATGCTCTATCTAGGAAGAACATGCTATTAACCAATCTTGATGTTAAAATTCCTGGATTAGAAGCTATTTGTGCACTTTATGCAACTGACCATGATTTTGCTGAACCATATCGTTTGTGTGCTCTTAGAAACACATGGGATAAGTATCATATACATGATGGATATTTGTTTCGATCTAACAAACTATGTATTCCAGAATCATCGTTGCGTTTGTTCTTAGTGCAGGAATCACATGCTAGTGGTTTGATGGGTCATTTTGGGCGTGAGAAGACGTTGCTCATGCTTGCTGATCACTTTTATTGGCCCAAGATGAGGCGTGATGTGTACAGATTTGTGAGCCGATGCATTAATTGTCACAAATCAAAATCCAAGCTGAAGCCTGACAGTTTGTATACACCTCTCTATGCACCTACTACTCCATGGGAAGACATTAGTATGGATTTTGTGCTAGGTCTACCTAAAACTCAGAGAGGTCATGATTCTATATTTGTGGTAGTGGATAGGCTCTCTAAGATGGCTCATTTTATTGCCTGCCACAAAAGCGACGATGCATCGCATGTTGCTAACATGTTTTTCAGGGACATCGTGAGATTACATGGAGTACCTAAGACGATTTTTTCTGACCGTGATGTGAAGTTCATGAGCTACTTTTGGAAGGCCTTATGGGGAAAGCTAGGAACGAAGCTGATGTTCAGTACTACATGTCATCCCCAAACAGATGGTCAAACGGAGGTGGTGAATAGAACATTGTCACAGGTGCTAAGGACCTTGATTAAAAAGAACTGCGGGAGTGGGAAGAGTGTTTGCCACATGTTGAGTTTGCTTACAACAGGTTGTGCATTCAACTACTCAGCTTTGTCCTTTTGAGGTGGTGTATGGCTTCAAGCCATTGACGCCACTTGATATGTTGCCTCTGCCATTACATGAGAGATTGATACGGAGGCATCAAAACATGCTGAATACGTGAAGAAGATACAAGGGAAGACTAGAGAGGCTATTGAGAAGAAAGGCTAGAACACTGCTGCTGCTGCAAGGAAAGAAGTGTTGTTCGAGCCGGAGATATGGTTTGGGGCATCTGCGCTAGGATAGATTTCTACTACTTCGCAAGTCCAAATTGAAGCCACATGGTGCTGGTCCTTACAAGGTGCTCGCCAAAATTAATGATAATGCCTACTCGGTTGTATATACCTATTGAGGAGTTTTGTGGAGTTTGCAACAGCTTCAACGTTGCTGATTTGTCACCATATGCTGGAGAAGACCTTGGAGCGTGCCTTTTGAAGGGGAATGATGAGGACATCCCTACAGTTACACCTACCCCAGTTGATAATGAAGATGTTCCAATTGCAAAGAAGGATCAATCCAATGAGATAAGGATTAGACCAATCACAAGAGCTCGTGTTAAGCTACTAGAACAACAGGTGAACTTGTTTCTTAATGAACCTGGTATTTTAATCAATGAGAATTTTATACTACCTAAGTCTTTGAACTATTGTATGATCAGGTACTTAGGAGAAGAGGCGTAGCAAGGACCGAGGAGCAAATGGAACAAGGCGTGTTGATCAAAGAAGAATGCGCGAGGGGAGAGGGAGGAAGCGCAAGGAGCTGTCCAATACAAAGATCAACAAGAGGAGGAAGTTCTCTACCGCGGCAGTGAAAAGCCTCGTTTCTCTGCCACGACAGGCTGCCGTGACAGGAAAACCAACTAGGACTCTGCCACAGTAGAGCTAGTCTTGGCCGAGCCACTTGTGGCTGTTTGTATCCAGGTTGGTGGAACCAACTCGGGTTCCACCATAGGCCGCCGCCCCTTGGACCCATAATAGATGGGGGCGCCGTGGACTAGGGTTTTAGACCACGTTAAAATATTTTAGAGTTGTTTCTTTCATAGAACCTCTGAAATTACCCTATGTTCGAATTCTACAACTATAATGAGTGTGATATGTTGTTCCATTGGGAATAGTAGATTGCATATTACCGTTCGTGGTCACGGCTGTGTGCGCAAGAGTGTGGTGTTGTGAATATCCTACAAGGTTCGAGATCTGTTGCACTGGCATCAGGGATCAAGCGGGAGAGATCATAGCTACGCACTAGTTATCTATCATCCACCATATCATCGACAAGAGCTTGCTGAGAAGATCGGGCCACCCATATCATTTTGAGTTACCTTCAGCATACCGCAGCTATTTAACCACTGTAGATGCTTAGGTTTAGGAATACGCCATGTGGACACCCCAACACTGCCACCATTTCCTTGCTAATGCCATTAGTATAGCTTCCGCCATCAATAATCAACTTGCATGCTTGCATTTGATCGTACATTGCACATGAAATAAATTCTAACGCTGGCCTTGTCAACTGTCATGCAAGCATCGCCTTGTACCTTGTTGAGTTGCAAATTCAGCCCACTCAATGGTACAAGATCCTCCACGACATCCTTATCAACATTAGCCTTAACAATATCAACCGTTAATGCTTCGGAAATCGTGGTTGCCGCCACCTTGCTAACTGTTGGCAATGGAACAACTGCCAACTTCTCATGAGTGTCATAGCCGTCGCGACCTTCGGTATAAGTGTTATACTCTTGCCAACATCCACTATCCCATTCACAACCTTGGACGACTACTTGATTTCCTCCATATATGTAATACGAAACCACACGGAGAAAACTTGTGTAGTCCTCCCAAGTATGAGAAAACCATCTATGTCAACCCCTCAGACCAACAATTGTCTAACTCCTGTCCACACGCCGGTGAGCAAGAACATACCCATCATACCCACTAAAATTTCCATTGTATTTGCGACATCGATGGAAACCCCGTTCCATGGGCATTTCCAATCTTGGTACTCCTCAACTATCGCAAGTCTATGTAGGCACCACTAAGCAGCTCAGATGCATCACGTGCCACTCCATCAAGGAAATTGAGATACTCATTGAAAATAGCACTAGACTTTTTGCCACGTGTACACTTAAGCCCAAAGTATCTCCTAGAAAGAATCCATCATGTGCTTTTGTCGTTCTCTCCGCAGAGCGCACCGCGCAGCAATCCTCTATTTCTCCACGCTGGACTACTTCACATAACACGGCAGACTAGTCTGCGGTCAAACGGCAAAGAACGATCAGAATTTCTTTTCTTCACGCTGAAGCAAACTCAGGTAGCGATCGATGGCTCTCTTTATGCTACATGCTACCTCACTCACGTACGGAAGTTGGACTCTAGCGATCGGTACAATAAAAAACGGGAAATCAATCCCGATCTATATTGATCGGCTTTTGCCTGGCTTTGATGCAATCACCCCGAGAAACCATGGTCGCCTCAATCTGACTCAATTTGATCCGATCTGACTACACACCACCTGATGTCTCTCCCTATTTTCTCAATTACGGTTGGAGTCCAATTTAATATGCACCTACCAAATTAGTTGCAATCTCCGTCACTTTTTGTCACGCAAAAACTGCAACAAAAACGATAAGGAACAATACTAATAGTATTCCGTGAATCCAACCCCTCTGTCCTTTGTTGTGCCCCCAAACAACTCTGATTTGACCACGTCCGTGCGGCAAACTGCTTTGCAATCCTATTTCACCACGTGACCAGATCAACTTGTCGAATATGCAACCCATCTGAAGACAAAAATTGCATGTCGATCGATCGCTGTCGAGAACAAAACAATCGCCACCAGAAAAGAACTCACCGTCGCGCTGATCCAAAGAATCAGCCAACGCAACAGCTTGCACCGTGATCAACGATCTGGAGTACCACCAAGGAAAACGACCGATCCCTGCGCGACGAAGAAAAGATCAATTCTAAATACTTCAACTTTCAATCTCTTCTCCACATCTGTAAACTGCTTCTGGAAATAGTCCACAGATGATCCAAAACACGTTGTGATCAACGAGAGCTCTGATAACACATGATATGGCTCACCGAGTAAACCCAGCGCTCTGATACCACATGATACGGATCAAGCCGATGATCCTTGATTTTTGTCCCGATCTTTCACGAGAGTAACCCAGATAGTAATCCTTCCAATCATGCGATCAACGCAACCTGAAGAA
>CAJUXJ010001660.1:46549-59686 GCA_910589775.1 Avena eriantha
TTATGGAAGTAAAACACATCCAATGACTCTAATTGTGGTTGATGAAAAGAACAGACAGGTAATGACACTGGTGGATCCTTATGTGGTTTGTTTAAAGAACACACATGCAATGACACTGGGTGTGGTTCATGAAAAGAACACACATCCAATGACACTGGTGGATCCTTATGTGGTTTGTTTAGAGGAACAGACATGCAATGACACTAGGTGGATCCACATGTGGTTTATGGAAGTAAAAGACATGCAATGACACTGGTTGATCCTTATGTGGTTCATGAGAAGAACAGACATGCAGTGAAACTGGATGTGGTTCGTGAATAGAACAGACATGCACTTACGCTGGGTGTGGTTCATGAAAAGAACAAGCATGCAATGACACCGGTGGGCCCATCCTTATGTGGTTCATGAAAAGAATAGACATGCAATGACACTAATGGATCCTTATGTGGTTTGTTTAGAAGAACACACATGCAATGACACTAGGTGTGGTTCAGGAAAAGAACACACATCCAATGACACTGGTGGATCCTTATGTGATTTATTTAGAGGAACACGCATGCAATGACACCGGTGGATCCACGTGTGGTTCATGAGAAGAACACACATCCAATGACTCTAGTAGATCGTTATGTGGTTCATGAAAAGAACATACATGCAGTGAAACTGGGTGTGGTTCATGAAAAGAACAGACATGCACTGACACTAGGAGTAGTTCATGAAAAGAACAGACAGGCAATGACACCGGTGGATCCTTATGTGGTTTATGGAAGGAACAAACATGCAATCACACTAGGTGGATCCATATGTGGTTTATGGAAGTAACACACATGCAATGACACTGGGTGTGGTTCATGAAAAGAACAGACATGCAATGACACTGGTAGATCCTTTTGTGGTTCATGAAAAGAACAGACATGCAATGACACTGGGGGATCCTTATGTGGTTTGTTTAGAGGAACATACATGCAATGACTCTAGCCGTGGTTCATGAAAAGAACAGACATGCAATGACACCGTGTGTAGTTCATGAAAAGAACAGACATGCAATGACTTATGTGGTTTGTTTAGATGAACACATATGCAATGCCACTAGGTGTGGTTCATGAAAAGAACAGATAGGGAATGACACTGGTGGATCCTTATGTGGTTTGTTTAGAAGAACACGCATGCAATGACACTGGGTGTGGTTCATGAAAAGAACAGACACGTAATGAAACTGGTGGATCCTTATGTGGTTTGTTTAAAGGAACAGACATGCAATCACACTAGGTGGTTGCATATGTGGTTTATGGAAGTAAAAGACATGCAATGACTCTAGCTGTGATTCATGAAAAGAACAGACATGCAATGACACTGGTGGATCCTTATGTGGTTCATGAAAAGAACAGACAGGCAATGACACTGGTGGATCCTTATGTGGTTTGTTTGAAGAACACACATGCAATGACATTGGGTGTGGTTCATGAGAAGAACACACATCCAATGACACTGGTGGATCCTTATGTGGTTTGTTTAGAGGAACATACATGCAATGACACTAGGTGGATCCACATGCGGTTTATGGAAGTAAAAGACATGCAATGAGACTAGTAGATCCTTATGTGGTTCATGAAAAGAATAGACATGCAGTGAATCTTGGTGTGGTTCATGAATAGAACAGACATGCACTGACACTGGGTGTGGTTCATGAAAAGAACAGGCATGCAATGACACCGGTGGGCCCATCCTTATGTGGTTCATGAAAAGAACAGACATGCAATGACACTGGTGGATTCTTTTGTGGTTTTTTAGAAGAACACACATGCAATGACACTGGGTGTGGTTCATGAAAAGAACACACATCCAATGACACTGGTGGATCCTTATGTGGTTTGTTTAGAGGAACATACATGCAATGACACTAGGTGGATCCACATGTGGTTTATGAAAGTAAAAGACATTCAATGACACTGGTAGATCCTATGTGGTTCATGAGAAGAACAGACATGCAGTGAAACTGGGTGTCATTCATGAAAAGAACAGACATGCACTGACACTAGGAGTGGTTCATGAAAAGATTAGACATGCAATGACACTGGTGTATCCTTATGTGGTTCATGGAAGGAATAAACATGTAATCACACTAGGTGGATCCATATGTGGTTTATGGAAGTAACACACATGCAATTACACTGGGTGTGGTTCATGAAAAGAACAGACATGCAATGACACTGTAGATCCTTATGTGGTTCATGAAAAGAACAGACATGCAATGACATTGGTGGATCAGTATGTGGTTTGTTTAGAGGACCATACATGCAATGACTCTAGCCGTGGTTCATGAAAAGAACAGACATGCAATGACACCGTGTGTGGTTCATGAAAAGAACACACATGCCATGACTTATGTGGTTTGTTTAGAAGAACACACATGCAATGACACTAGGTGTGGTTCATGAAAAGAACAGATAGGGAATGACACTGGTGGATCCTTATGTGGTTTGTTTAGAAGAACACGCATGCAATGACACTGGGTGTGGTTCATGAAAAGAATAGACACGCAATGACACTGGTGGATCCTTATGTGGTTTGTTTAGAGTAACAGACATGCAATCACACTAGGTGGTTGCATATGTGGTTTATGGAAGTAAAAGACATGCAATGACTCTAGCTGTGATTCATGAAAAGAACAGACATGCAATGACACTGGTGGATCCTTATGTGGTTCATGAAAAGAACATACAGGCAATGACACTGGTGGATCGTTATGTTGTTTGTTTAGAAGAACACACATGCAATGACACTTGGTGTGGTTCATGAAAAGAACACACATCCAATGACACTAGTGGATCCTTATGTGGTTTGTTTAGAGGAACAAACATGCAATGACACTAGGTGGATCCACATGTGGTTTATGGAAGTAAAAGACATGCAATGACACTGGTAGATCCTTATGTGGTTCATGAGAAAAACAGACATGCAGTGAAACTGGGTGTGGTTCGTGAATAGAACAGACATGCACTGACACTGGGTGTGGTTCATGAAAAGAACAGGCATGCAATGACACCGGTGGGCCCATCCTTATGAGGTTCATGAAAAGAACAGACATGCAATGACACTAGTGGATCCTTATGTGGTTTTTTTTAGAAGAACACACATGCAATGACACTGGGTGTGGTTCATGAAAAGAACACACATCCAATGACACTGGTGGATCCTTATGTGGTTTGTTTAGAGGAACACGCGTGCAATGACACCGGTGGATCCACGTGTGGTTCATGAGAAGAACACACATCCAATGACTCTAGTAGATCCTTATGTGGTTCATGAAAAGAACATACATGTAGTGAAACTAGGTGTGGTTCATGAAAAGATTAGACATGCACTGACACTAGGAGTGGTTCATGAAAAGAACAGACATGCAATGACATTGGTGGATCCTTATGTTGTTTATGGAAGGAACAAACATGCAATCACAATAGGTGGATCCATATGTGGTTGATGGAAGTAACACACATGCAATGACACTAGGTGTAGTTCATGAAAAGAACAGACATGCAATGGCACTGGTAGATCCTTATGTGGTTCATGAAAAGGACATACATGCAATGACACTGGTGGATCCTTATGTGGTTTTTTTAGAGGAACATACATGTAATGACTCTAGCCGTGGTTCATGAAAAGAACAAACATGCAATGACACCGTGTGTGGTTCATAAAAAAACGGACATGCAATGATTTATGTGGTTTGTTTAGAAGACCATACATGCAATGACATTAGTGGATCCTTATGTGGTTCATGAAAAGAACAGACATGCAATGACACTGGTGGATCCTTATGTGGTTTGTTTAGAAGAACACACATGCAATGACATTGGTTTTGCTTAGTTTCCGCTGTTTTATTTGAGCTAGCTATAAGCTATGCAAGTTGTAATAATTATACTCTGGATTATTCATGTAATAATGACTTTTGTTTTACATAATATTCATCGAATGTGAAGTGCTAGCTATTGATCTAGGGACTAGCATGTTAATCACAGGGACGTAGGATCCTTAACGATCTGAGGTCGCAACATATGTCCTCCTTGCGCTTCTTCTCCTGGGCTAGCTTGCAACCAGGGTATAGCTCTCTCGCGAAAAACCCTGCCTTAACCATCCCATCTTTCGTGGTAATGAGCTTACTGTACAACTCGTACGCCATGTAGGCGTCTCTGGCTGCATACTCGAGGCGCACCTGGCTCATCGGCTTCCACTCCCAGTAGTCGTGATCGAGTCGCTTCAATTTCTTCAGTTTTTCATAGGATTTATCGATGATTTCCGCTGCCAGATCACCCATGCCATCCTTCGCTGGGTATGATTTGATCTTGTACAGATTTTGGATGTCGATGTGGTGCCCCTCTGGGATTTTTATCAACGCACGAGAAAGCATAATTGTGTCATTTGTGATATTCACGCTAGTGAAAGTTATCCCTTTCCTACACAAGAACTTGACCAGAGCCGGACAACGCATCTCAGTTGGTTTACTCCTGCACTTAGATGGTTCTAGGGATGTAAGGGAACAAGGCATGCAGAAGTGGTGATCTCAAATTTAAATTTCACATACCTGTAGAAGTGGTAAACGAGGACCTCCTCATGTATGGCGATTTGCATGACAACGATCTCTTGTGGAGGATTTTTTTGCTTATTTGCACGGGTGTACTCCAAGTCTAGCCCCACAAACTTGTGCTTCTCTTTCTCAAGCAATTGCTCAAACCTGGCGAGAGTTGTCTCCACAGTCGCTTCATCATTTTGTGTACACCACTATCAAAGTCGTGGTGCCATGGGCAGGGACCAAGTGGGTCTCTGTTGTGCGTTTCCCATCGTCCATGCCTGCAAGGAAATGGGTGAAAGGAACTGCCTGCAAGGAACTGCCTTCGAGAGGAAGAAGAAGATGAACCGACGGTTCCAGAACAGAGGAAGAAGAAGCGCCCAGGAAAAACTGAAGAGGAATGACTGAGGAAGAGGAATGACTGCAGAAGAAACGTGGTAACTGCAACTTCCGGTTCGAGAACTCACCGTGGTTATGTGGAGATCATGGCAGTGCCGTCGGTTCAACAAGTGGGGCCAGTTCCCGTGAGAATATGAAATTAGCTGTGCATTTTTCTATGCGAGAAATTGAGAGAAGTCATTTATATTTTGTCTTTCATAATTAAACACAATGAAGTTGGTACGACCCAAGAGATTTGAACAAAAGAGATTTGCTAGTTTAACATACAACAACACTTATAGGCCCAACATGGCAGAACTTGGAGAGCCCTAGAACTTGAGCTACCACAGAGACCTCGACAGAGGTGGCAGAATTGGTGCGGGTGCAACCACGGCGACGGCGAGCTCGGATTCTAGAGGAGGAAAACAGAACCGAGCATGGTCAACAAGGTGATAGATCTCACTGGGAACCAATTCTCGTCCCCGACCGTGCCATGGGTGCGTCCACGGTGAGGGCGAGCTCCGACTCGGGATGGGGAGGAGAGCGGGACCGAGCAACTTCGTCACTTCCTAGCTCTGTGCCATGGCAGCGACCACAGATTGCAGCTCCGAGGAAGAAGACGAGTAATGGAGGCGCCAACGATGCAAGCCTACAGGGAGAAGAGCTGGGCCGAGCAGGTTCGTCCACGTCCCACCTCCACGCCATGGCTACGACGCCCCACAGATTGCCGCTCCGGGGAAGAAGAAGACGCGTAATGGATGCAGGCGCCAACGTTGCAAGCCTAATTGACACCTAAGCGACGGGAGCGATAGGAGCAACATAACGGCGAGAACTGACAGGGGGGGCCAACTTGATGGCCGTTAGCCTAATTTTTTGTATTGAAACATAAAGTTGAATTCATGCCGAAAAAGACCCTCTGAGTATTTGGCACGCCAACTATAGTCATCGCGGAAGATATCAGGGAACTCGGGTACCGCGTTGCCTGGACACCCCAACTTTCGGGCCGCAAAATGATATTCTCACCAATACCTATACCACTAGCATCACATTCAACTTCAAATTTCTTCGAAAAATCAGGTAATGCAAGTAATGGTGCAGAAGTAAGCAAACGTTGCAATGTATCAAATGCAATATCTTGGGCTGCGCCCCACACAAATGGCACACCATTCTTAGTCAAATCATTCAATGGTGCAGCAATAGTGCTAAAATCCTTCACAAAGCGCCTATAGAAACTAGCTAATCCATGGAAACTACGCACTTGACTCAGATTCATGGGAATAGGCCAATTCTGAATTGATTCAATTTTAGATTAATCTACCTCTACCCCATGCTTAGATACAACAAATCGCAGAAATATGACCTTATTTTTGCAAATGTACACTTCTCAAGATTAGCATACAATTTATTATCACGTAACACTTGCAAAACTTGTCGGATATGATTACAATGTTCAGTTTCGTTGTGGCTATAGATAAGTATATCATCAAAATAAACAACCACAAAACAATCAATAAATTCTCTCAAAACATGATTCATCAATCTCATGAAAGTACTAGGTGCATTAGTAAAACCAAACGGCATAACTAACCACTCATACAAACCAAATTTTGTTTTGAAAGAAGTTTTCCATTCATCCCCTTCTTTCATCCTAATTTGATGATAACCACTACGCAAATCAATTTTAGAGAAAATAGCAGCACCACTCAATTCATCTAGCATATCCTCTAAGCGTGGAATAGGATGACGATATGGAATAGTGATGTTATTAATCGCTCTACAATGAACACACATGCGCCATGTACCATCTTTCTTAGGCACTAAAATAACAGGAATAGCACAAGGGCTAAGAGAAATACAAATGTACCCTTTATCTAGCAACGCCTGTACTTGTTTCTGTATCTCCTTTGTTTCTTCGGGGTTGGTCCTGTAGGGTGCACGATTTGGTAATGTGGTGCCGGGGATCAACTCGATTTGATGTTCAATGCCACGCAATGGAGGCAATCTTGCGGGTACATCTTCTGGAAACACATCGCCAAAATCCTGCAAAACAGAACAGACACCAAGAGAAATTGGGGTCATGTCGTTAGAAACCAATACCTTGCCTGATATGGGCATGAAGGAGGAGGTGAAGCCTAATTTGAGGACTCCACCAAGCTAGGTGATACGGGCGCATCCCATTGATGATTGGCACGCCAGGACGACCTACGATATGTAATGATAAGTCTAAGGTTGTGTCAAATATTGTTGCTATGTTATTGAGTCCGAGTCTAGGTTAGGTTTGAGTCCATTGTGTGTTTGGTTTGGGTCTATCCAACCGACTAGTTGCAGGCCTCCTATATAAAGGAGCCAGCCGCCTAGGGTTTAGGGGAGTTCAGTTGTTTAGTCTACAAACTACATTGTGCTCCACCGTGTATCATCCCTCTGGGGACGGCGATACCGTTTATCATATTATTGTTGCGTAGGTTCTTGTGTTCATCAAGGATTGTCGTGCTCAGGTTTGAGGCGTGGTGATCTTCATCATGTTACTTGCTGGATTGATTCCTCTTCTTCAGGTTGCGTTGATCGCATGATTGGAAGGATTACTATCTGGGTTACTCCTCGTGAAAGATCGGGACAAAACTCAAGGATCATCGGCTTGATCCGTATCATGTGGTATCAGAGCGCTGGGTTTACTCGGTGAGCCATATCATGTGTTATCAGAGCTCTCGTTGATCACAACGTGTTTTTGGATCATCTGTGGACTATTTTCCAGAAGCAGTTTACAGATGTGGAGAAGAGATTGAAAGTTGAAGTATTTAGATATGATCTTTTTCTTCGTCGCAGCCAGGGATCGGTCGTTTTCCTTGGCTGCTACTCCAGATCGTTGATCACGGTGCAAGCTGTTGTCGTTGGGCTGATTCTTTGGATCAGCGCGACGGTGAGTTCTTTTCTGGTGGCGATTGTTTTGTTCTCGACAGCGATCGATCGACATGCAATTTTTGTCTTCAGATTGGGTTGCATATTCGACAAGTTGATCTGGTCACGTGGTGAAATAGGATTGCAAAGCAGTTTGCCGCACGGACGTGGTCAAATCAGAGTTGTTTGGGTGGCACAACAAAGGACAGAGGGGTTGGATTCACGGAATACTATTAGTATTGTTCCCTTATCGTTTTTGTTGCAGTTTTTGCGTGACAAAAAAGTGACGAGGAGATTGCAACTAATTTGGTAGGTGCATATTAAATTGGACTCCAACCGTAATTGAGAAAATTAGGGAGAGACATCAGGTGGTGGTGTAGTCAGATCGGATCAAATTGAGTCAGATTGAGGCGACCATGGTTTCTCCGGGGTGATTGCATCAAAGCCAGGCAAAAGCCGATCAATATAGATCGGGATTGATTTCCCGTTTTTTATTGTACCGATCGCTAGAGTCCAACTTCCGTACGTGAGGTAGCAGGTAGCATAAAAGAGAGCCATCGATCGCTACCTGAGTTTGCTTCAGCGTGAAGAAAAAAGAAATTCTGATCGTTCTTTGCCGTTTGACCGCAGACTAGTCTGCCGTGTTATGTGAAGTAGTCCAGCCCGTGGAGAAATAGAGGATTGCTGCCGTGCGCTCTGCGGGAGAACGACAAAAGCACATGATGGATTCTTTTCTAGGAGATACTTTGGGCTTAAGGTGTACACGTGGCAAAAAGTCTAGTGCTATTTTCAATGAGTATCTCAATTTCCTTGATGGAGTGGCACGTGATGCATCTGAGCTTAGGTGGTGCCTACATAGACTTGCGATAGTTGAGGAGTACCAAGATTGGGAAATGCCCATGGAACGGGGTTTCCATCGATGTCGCAAATACAATGGAAATTTTAGTGGGTATGATGGGTATGTTCTTGCTCACCGGCGTGTGGACAAGGAGTTAGACAATTGTTGGTCTGAGGCGGTTGACATAGATGGTTTTTCTCATACTTGGGAGGACTACACAAGTTTTCTCCGTGATGGTTTCGTATTAACATATATGGAGGAAATCAAGTAGTCGTCCAAGGTTGTGAATGGGATAGTGGATGTTGGCAAGAGTATAACACTTATACCGAAGGTCGCGACGGCTATGACTACTCATGAGAAGTTGGCAGTTGTTCCATTGCCAACAGTTAGCAAGGTGGCAACCACGATTTCCGAAGCATTAACGGTTGATATTGTTAAGGCTAATGTTGATAAGGATGTCGTGGAGGATCTTGTACCATTGAGTGGGCTGAATTTGCAACTCAACAAGGTACAAGGCGATGCTTGCATGACAGTTGACAAGGCCAGCGTTAGAATTTATTTCATGTGCAATGTACGATCAAATGCAAAGCATGCAAGTTGATTATTGATGGCGGAAGCTATACTAATGGCATTAGCAAGGAAATGGTGGCAGTGTTGGGGTTGTCCACATGGCGTATTCCTAAACCTAAGCATCTACAGTGGTTAAATAGCTGCGGTATGCTGAAGGTAACTCAAAATGATATGGGGTGGCCCGATCTTCTCAGCAAGCTCTTGTCGATGATATGGTGGATGATAGATAACTAGTGCGTAGCTATGATCTCTCCCGCTTGATCCCTGATGCCAGTGCAACAGATCTCGAACCTTGTAGGATATTCACAACACCACACTCTTGCGCACACAGCCGTGACCACGAACGGTAATATGCAATCTACTAATTCCCAATGGAACAACATATCACACTCAATTATAGTTGTAGAATTCGAACATAGGGTAATTTCAGAGGTTCTATGAAAGAAACAACTCTAAAATATTTTTAACGTGGTCTAAAACCCTAGTCCACGGCGCCCCCATCTATTTATGGGTCCAAGGGGCGGCGGCCTATGGTGGAACCCGAGTTGGTTCCACCCAACCTGGATACAAACCAGCCACAAGTGGCTCGGCCAAGACTAGCTCTACTGTGGCAGAGTCCTAGTTGGTTTTCCTGTCACGGCAGCCTGTCGTGGCAGAGAAACGAGGCTTTTCACTGCCGCGGTAGAGAACTTCCTCCTCTTGTTGATCTTTGTATTGGACAGCTCCTTGCGCTTCCTCCCTCTCCTCCCTCGCGCATTCTTCTTTGATCAACACGCCTTGTTCCATTTGCTCCTCGGTCCTTGCTACGCCTTCTTCTCCTAAGTACCTGATCATACAATAGTTCAAAGACTTAGGTAGTATAAAATTCTCATTGATTAAAATACCAGGTTCATTAAGAAACAAGTTCACCTGTTGTTCTAGTAGCTTAACACGAGCTCTTGTGATTGGTCTAATCCTTATCTCATTGGATTGATCCTTCTTTGCAATTGGAACATCTTCATTATCAACTGGGGTAGGTGTAACTGTAGGGATGTCCTCATCATCTCCCCCTTCAAAAGGCACGCTCCAAGGTCTTCTCCAGCATATGGTGACAAATCAGCAACGTTGAAGCTGTTGCAAACTCCACAAAACTCCTCAATAGGTATATACAACCGAGTAGGCATTATCATTAATTTTGGCGAGCACCTTGTAAGGACCAGCACCATGTGGCTTCAATTTGGACTTGCGAAGTAGTAGAAATCTATCCTAGCGCAGATGCCCCCAAACCATATCTCCGGGCTCGAACAACACTTCTTTCCTTGCAGCAGCAGTGTTCTAGCCTTTCTTCTCAATAGCCTCTCTAGTCTTCCCTTGTATCTTCTTCACGTATTCAGCATGTTTTGATGCCTCCGTATCAATTCTCTCATGTAATGGCAGAGGCAACATATCAAGTGGCGTCAATGGCTTGAAGCCATACACCACCTCAAAAGGACAAAGCTGAGTAGTTGAATGCACAACCCTGTTGTAAGCAAACTCAACATGTGGCAAACACTCTTCCCACTCCCGCAGATTCTTTTTAATCAAGGTCCTTAGCACCTGTGACAATGTTCTATTCACCACCTCCGTTTGACCATCTGTTTGGGGATGACATGTAGTACTGAACATCAGCTTCGTTCCTAGCTTTCCCCATAAGGCCTTCCAAAAGTAGCTCATGAACTTCACATCACGGTCAGAAAAAATCGTCTTAGGTACTCCATGTAATCTCACGATGTCCCTGAAAAACATGTTAGCAACATGCGATGCATCGTCGCTTTTGTGGCAGGCAATAAAATGAGCCATCTTAGAGAGCCTATCCACTACCACAAATATAGAATCATGACCTCTCTGAGTTTTAGGTAGACCTAGCACAAAATCCATACTAATGTCTTCCCATGGAGTAGTAGGTGCATAGAGAGGTGTATACAAACTGTCAGGCTTCAGCTTGGATTTTGATTTGTGACAATTAATGCATCGGCTCACAAATCTGTACACATCACGCCTCATCTTGGGCCAATAAAAGTGATCAGCAAGCATGAGCAACGTCTTCTCACGCCCAAAATGACCCATCAAACCACTAGCATGTGATTCCTGCACTAAGAACAAACGCAACGATGATTCTGGAATACATAGTTTGTTAGATCGAAACAAATATCCATCATGTATATGATACTTATCCCATGTGTTTCTAAGAGCACACAAACGATATGGTTCAGCAAAATCATGGTCAGTTGCATAAAGTGCACAAATAGCTTCTAATCCAGGAATTTTAACATCAAGATTGGTTAATAGCATGTTCTTCCTAGATAGAGCATCAACAACAACATTCTCTTTTCCCTTCTTATAATTAATGATGTAAGGAAAAGACTCAATGAACTCAACCCATTTAACTAATCTTCTATGCAAGTTTGATTGAGCTTTCAAGTATTTCAATGCTTCATGATCAGAATGTATGATGAATTCCTTTGGCCACAAATAATGTTGCCAAACCTCAAGTACTCTAACAAGTGCATACAATTCTTTATCATAGATTGAATAATTCAAACGAGCACCAGTCAATTTCTTAGAAAATAAGCTATAGGCCGACCCTCTTGCATCAAAATGCCACCTATGCCTATACCACTAGCATCACATGCAACTTCAAATTGCTTCAAAAAATCAGGTAATGCAAGTAATGGTGCAGAAGTAAACAAACGTTTCAATGTATCAAAAGCAATGTCTTGGGCCGCGCCCCATACAAAAGGAACACCTTTCTTTGTCAAATCATTTAATGGTGTAGCACTAGTGCTAAAATCTTTCACAAAGCGCATATAGAAACCAGCGAGACCGTGGAAACTACGCACTTGACTTAGATTCATTGGAGTAGGCCAATTCTGAATTGATTCAATTTTAGATTGATCTACCTCTACTCCATGCTTAGAAACAACAAATCCTAGGAATATGAGCCTATCTTTTGCAAATGTACACTTCTCAAGATTAGCATACAATTTATTATCATGTAACACCTGCAAAACTTGTCTAATATGAGTGCAATGTTCAGATTCGGTGTGGCTGTATATGAGTATATCATCAAAGTAAACAACCACAAAACGACCAATAAACTCTCTCAAAACATGATTCATCAAACGCATGAAGGTACTAGGTGCATTAGTAAGACCAAATGGCATGACTAACCACTCATACAAGCCAAATTTAGTTTTGAAAGCAGTTTTCCACTCATCCCCTTCTTTCATCCTAATTTGATGATAACCACTACACAAGTCAATTTTAGAGAAAACAGCAGCACCACTCTATTCATCTAGCATATCCTCTAAGCGTGGAATAGGATGACGATATCGAATAGTGATGTTATTAATCGCTCTACAATCTACACACATGCGCCATGTACCATCTTTCTTAGTAACTAAAATAACAGGAACAATACAAGGGCTAAGAGAAACACAAATGTACCCTTTATCCAGCAACGCTTGTACTTGCTTCTGAATTTCCTTCGTTTCTTCGGGATTAGTCCTGTAGGGTGCACGGTTGGGAAGTGTGGTGCTAGGAATCAGGTCCACTTGATGTTCTATACCACACAATGGAGGTAAACCTGCGGGTACGTCTTCTGGAAACACATCCCCAAAGTCCTGCAAAACATAAGAGACACCAAGAGAAATAGGGGTCATGTCGTTAGAGACCAATACCTCGCCCTTACACATGAGCACACGTGGCATGGCTGTAGGATCCTCACGAAACTCTCTCATATCCTCCTTAGTGGCTAGTATCAATAACCCATGCACTCTCTCACTTTTCGTTATATCACTCAATTTAGGCTCAATAACATCAGGAACAGCTTCCACACAATCTCGCCTAGTTGTAGGATCTTCCTTCAAGT
>CAJUXJ010001661.1:0-75949 GCA_910589775.1 Avena eriantha
ACTGGTGGATACATGTGTGGTGTTATGAGAAGAACACACATCCAATGACACTGGGTGTGGTTAATGAAAAGAACACACATCCAATGACACTGGTGGATCCTTCTGCGGTTTGTGATAAGAATAGGCATGCAATGACTCTAGCTGTGGTTCATGAAAAGAACAGACATGCAGTGACCACTGGTGGATCCATGCGTGGTTTTTGGGAAGAACACACATCCAATGACTCTAGTTGTGGTTCATGAAAAGAACACACATGCAATGATACTTGGTGGATCCATGTGTGGTTTGTGAGAAGAACACACATCCAATGACACTTGTGGATCCATGTGTGTATTGTGAGAAGAACACACATCCAATTACACTAGGTGTGGTTCATGAGAAGAACACACATCCAATGACACTAGGTGTGCTTCATGAAAAGAACACACATCCAATGACACTGGTGGATCCTTATGTGGTGTTTGTGAGAAGAACCCAGATCCAAT
This sequence comes from Avena eriantha, assembly GCA_910589775.1. Lineage (NCBI taxonomy): Eukaryota > Viridiplantae > Streptophyta > Magnoliopsida > Poales > Poaceae > Avena > Avena eriantha. The sequence goes on from CAJUXJ010001661.1 coordinate 486, forward strand.
GACACTAGGTGTGGTTCATGAAAAGAACACACATCCAATGACACTAGTGGATCCTTATGTGGTTTTTGAGAAGAACACACTTGCAATGACTCTAGCTGTGGTTCCTGAAAAGAACATACATGCAATGACACTGGTGGATCCATATGTGGTTTGTGAGAAGAAGACACATGCAATGGCTCTAGCTGTGGTTCATGAAAAGAACACACATGCAATGACACTGATGGATCCATGTGTGGTTTGTGAGAAGAACACACATCCAATGACACTGGGTGTGGTTCATGAAAAGAACACACATCCAATGACACTGGTGGATTCTTATGTGGTTTGTGACAAGAACAGATATGCAATGACTCTAGTTGTGGTTCATGAAAAGAATAGACATGCAATGACACTAGTGGATCCATGTGTGGTTTATGGGAAGAACACACATCCAATGACTCTAGCTGTGGTTCATGAAAAGAACACACATGCAATGACACTTGTGGATCCATGTGTGGTTTGTGAGAAGAACACACATCCAATGACACTGGTGGATCCATGTGTGGTTTGTGAGAAGAATGCACATCCAATGACACTGGGTGTGGTTCATGAGAAGAACACACATCCAATGACACTGGTGGATCCTTATATGGTGTTTGTGAGAAGAACAGACATGCAATGACACTGGTGGATCCTTATGTGGTTTGTGAGAAGAACAGACATGCAATGGCTCTAGCTGTGGTTCATGAAAAGAACACACATGCAATGACACTGGTGGATCCATGTGTGGTTTGTGATAAGAACACACATCTATTGACACTAGGTGTGGTTCATGAAAAGCACACACATCCAATGACACTGGTGGATCCTTATGTTGTTTGTGAGAAGAACATACATGCAATCACACTTGGTGGATCCATGTGGGGTTCATGAAAAGAGTATACATGCAATGACACTGGTGGATCCATGTGTGGTTTGTGAGAAGAACACACATCCAATGACACTGGGTGTGGTTCATGAAAAGAACACACATCCAATGACACCGGTGGATCCTTATGTGGTTTGTGTGAAGAACAGACATGCAATGATTCTAGTTGTGGTTCATGAGAAGAACACACATGCAATAATACTGGTGTATCCTTATGTGGTTTGTGAGAAGAACACACATGCAATGACTCTAGCTGTGGTTCAAGAAAAGAACAGACATGCAATGACACTGGTGGATCCTTGTGTGGTTTGTGGAAAGAACAGACATGCAATGACTCTAGCTGTGGTTCATGAAAAGAACACACATCCAATGACACTTGTGGATCCATTTGTGATTTTTGAGAAGAACACACATCCAATGACACTGGGTGTGGATCATGAAAATAACACACATCCAATGACACTGGTGGATCCTTATGTGGTTTGTGAAAAGAACAGACATCCAATGACTCTAGCTGTGGTTCATGAAAATAACACACATGCAATGACATTGGTGGATACTTATGTGGTTTGTGAGAAGAACAGACATGCAATGACTCTAGCTATGGTTCATGAAAAGAACATACATGCAATAACACTGTTGGATCCATGTGTGGTTTGCGAGAAGAACACACATCGAATGACACTAGGTGTGGTTCATGAAAAGAACACACATCCAATGACACTGGTGGATCCTTATGTGGTTTGTGAGAAGAAGAAACATGCAATCACACTGGGTGTGGTTCATGAAAAGAACACACATCCAATAACACTGGTGGATCCTTATGTGGTTTGTGAGAAGAACACACATGCAATGACTCTAGTTGTGGTGCATGAAAAGAAGAGACATGCAATGACACTGGTGGATCCATATGTGATTTGTGGAAAGAACAGACATGCAATGACTCTAGCTATGGTTCATGAAAAGAACAGACATGCAATTACACTAGTGGATCCATGTGTGGTTTATGAGAAGAACACACATCCAATGACACTAGGTGTGGTTCATGGAAAGAACACACATCCGAGGACACTGGTGGTTCCTTATGTGGTTTGTGAGAATAACAGACATGCAATGACTCTAGCTGTGTTTCATGAGAAGAACACACATGCAATGACACTAGTGTATCCTTATGTGGTTTGTGAGAAGAACACGCATGTAATGACTCTAGCTGTGGTTCATGAAAAGAACAGACATGCCATGACACTGGTGGATCCATGTGTGGTTTGTGGGAAGAACACACATCCAATGACACTGGGTCTGGTTCATGAAAAGAACACACATCCAATGACACTGGTGGATCCATGTGTGGTTTGTGAGAAGAACTGACATGCAATTAATCTAGCTGTGGTACATGAAAAGAACACACATACAATGACACTGGTGGATCCATGTGTGGTTTGTGAAAAGAACATACATGTAATCACACTAGGTGGATCCATGTGTGGTTCATGAAAAGAACAAACATGCAATGACACTAGTGGATCCATGTGTGGTTTGTGAGAAGAACACACATCCAATGACACTAGGTGTGGTTCATGAAAAGAATACACATCTAATGACACTGGGTGTGGTTCATGGAAAGAACAGACATACACTGACACTGGTGGATCCATTTGTGGATTGTGGGAAGAACACACATCCAATGACACTGGGTGTGGTTCATGAAAAGAACCCACATCCAATGACACTGGTGGATCCACGTGTTGTTTGTGGAAAGAACATACATGCAATGACACTGAGTGTGGTTCATGAAAAGAACAGACATGCAATGATATTGGTGGATCCATGTGTGGTTTATTTAGAAGAACGCTCATGCAATGACCACATGCAGTGACACTGGTGGATCCATGTGTGGTTTGTTTAGAGGAACTGACATGCAATGACACTAGGTGTGGTTCATGAGAAAAACAGACATCCAATGACACTGGTTGATCTATATGTGGTTCATGAAAAGAACACACATGCAATGACATTGTGGGATCAACATGTGGTTTATGAAAAGAACACACATGCAATGACACCGGTGGATCCATGTGGTTTATGACAATAACACACATGCAATGAACTCTAGTGGGTCCATGTGGTTTATGAGAAGAACACACGTCCAATGAACTATAGTGGATCTATCTTGGCATAATTTGATGTATGCCATGATGTATTTCATTGTACAAGACACTCACTTTCCATTTTTATACTACTCAGTTTTGCCTTTGGTTTTTTGATACTACTCAGTTTTGCCCCCCTCTCTCTATCTTTCGTAGAAGCCCAAACCTGTGCTCACTCTGTCTGCTTCTCCATGATTGGTTGTCACAGTTGTCACGCGGATCGTGTGCACTAACCGTTGATTCTGTGCGATCCAACGATGATCGTTGCACACGTCGTGCCCTTCACAGTACAGCGTGAGACAACATGGACGTCTCCCTTAGCGAGACTTCTACAAGAAGGAACACGAAGCCGTCCATGGAAAAAGTCATTGAGAAGTCATGTCATGTTTAATCAAGTCTGAAAAGCCTACTACTGCTACTACTACGCCACAATACATGCGTCATCTAGTGCACGGTCGTCGATGGACAGCTTCAACTTATTGCCACTTGATTTTAATAAGACATATCCCATTTTTTACGCAGCGGCTCTCAATCTCACTTCCAACTGGGCCCCACCGTAAGAAGCTTGCATGCGCTAGCCGGAGACTGAAGAGCTAAGCTCGACGATACCTAACATGTCCGCCTTCGTAGAGTCACTCGTAGCCATCAACACATCCCTCTACCCGATCTAGCACAACCCCACAAATCTCACCATACAGCCACCTACCTTCCCCTCTACATTTCCACTTTTAACTATCGCCAATTTTAGGGCCGTGTCAAACTTCGTACATAGAAATTGTGTATGTGCCCTTTGCATGCGGCTCAATACAGAACTGCCATGCATGGCCCGGGAAAAAAACGTGACGTACCGTGCACGTGTCGTGATGCACGGTGTAGTAGACTACGCGACGCGTTGCACGGTGGTGCAACGAAACGTGCCTTGATATCCACCTTAACTATAGAGCCCCTCTCCACACACCCACTCTCACTCTTGCTCACTCACCCCATGCAACCCTCTCCACTGTCCCACCAGCATCTCCAAACTCCCGAGAATACCCCGTCCACGCCGGCGATGGCGGAGGAGGATACGGTGGCCATCATCGCCTCCGAGGCCGTCGGCGAGGAGGACCCCGTCTCCTCGCTGGTCCCCCTCGACGTGTTGAAAGCAGTCGCCGTCCCCGTCCAGGCCCTAGTCAAGCCATCAATGGTAGCCGCCGTTCCCGTCCTGGCCCCCGGCCCTGCTACCGACGTAGCCACCGATGAGGCCCCTGTCTCCTCGCCAGTCCCCCTTGACGCGTTGAAAGCAGCCACCGTCCCCGTCTAGGCCCTAGTCAAGGCATCGATGGTAGCCGCGATTCCCGTCCAAGCCCCCATCCCTGCTACCTACGTAGCCGTCGAAGAGGAGCCCCCCGCTGGCAAGGAGGCTCCTGCCGGTCACAAGCATATCCAGCACTTCATGGGCACCTACGATCCAGATAATTACATCGCTCCGCTGAACCCCTACGACACCGGCATCGATGTCCCATGGTCGGAGGTAACTAGGGTTTGCTCCCCTCCCCTGGTTCTTCTACCGTTCCCATCGTTGGATGCTAGATCTTAGTTTATTAGGATTCGCTTGTTCGCATTTCGATTGCTCGATCTTCTTACATCATCTACTCCCCCATTTTCCTTTCTTCCAATAGGTTTCCGGCAACAACGTCTGCAGCGATGACGAGTCCATGCACACCAAGGATCGCTGGCGGCGACTATAGCTGCCCCTTCTGCAAGGGGATCGCCTTCTGCTGGGTGAGTCTCGCCTGCACCGACTTCAACTCCTTACTGAAGCATGCAGAGGCCCCGGGCTCTGGCATCCACAAAGGCAGCGAGCGCGAGACCGTGAACATCAATGCCTACATCGCTGAACACCGGGCTCTCTCCATTCACCTCCGAAACCTCTAGCGGGTGGCCATCAAAGAGGGTCGCATGCCTCTAATCAGGCCCATGGCCCCCAAGATCAAGGGACTAGGCAACAAGAAGTGGAGGAAGCGTCGGAGGGAGGAGGCGGACGCGCGGGCGCATGAAGGTGGGGTTGAATGTGTCTGCTGCTGCGGCGGCTGCTGCTGCTAAGCAGCTTCTTTTGATTTTATATATTTTGCTTGCATCCTATTTCTGGCTGAATGCATCGAACCTTGTTAAGCAACCTACTTTCTATCGCTATATCCTATTTAGCTGCGCATAGCTATATCTACATTTGTTTTGTTATCTGAATGCATGTATTCTGCCTGGTGTGATTTGCTGCTCTAGATTTGCTACCTGTTCCGAGGCAAAAAGAGGTCCAAAAGGGAACGAAATATCGAAGTGAGAATCTTCTCTAGATTTGCTACCAATTTCGAAAAAATGAAACATATATGTTTAGCGAGAGAGGAAAAGGGCACTGTTTCAAACTACCAGTTATGAAGCTACCATCTTGACAAGCTACAAGACACATACATAAACATAACACAACGAGGGTTACATTTATTTTACTAGTATCACTTGATGCGCTAGACATCTTGGCAAGCTAACTGAGTTCCACAAAAATAGAAACATAACACTGACAAGTAAAATTTAATTCACTCCTCATCAGACCACTTGACGCGCTTGCCATCATTACTGGTACTCCACATCCGACGAACTGCTTTGTCCCAAATGGCATCTGACTTGGCTTTCCTATCTTCAGCGTCCTGCGGCACAATTAGCGGTGCATCACAGGCCTGATTGTTGCCGCTAGAAGATGCCGCCTCTCTGTTTGCCGCTTCAGCTGTAGCCTCTCTGTCAGCTGCTTCTTCAGCTGCAAGATCTCTTTCAGCTACTTCTGCAGCCTCTCTGTCAGCTGCTTCAGATGCAGCCAATTTCTTTGCATATTCAACTTCAAACTCAGCTATTCGGCATTTTCTACAAAGGGCTCCCTAAGCTCGTCTTCCCTCTTGAGGTAACGTTGAAAAAAATGGATCTTCTTGTAAAGCTGGTAGGTCACGTAAGCATCTATGGCTGCATACTTCAGGTTTATATCAGACAACGACCACTCGTTCCAGAAATCGTGCCTATCCATAGAGAAATCTTCCTTCATTGTGACGTATGACTCATCGAGGATTCTAGTTGCGAGTGATGCCATTCCATCCTTCTTCCTGCCCCTAGGATCTTGACAAGATGCTGAATATTGATCCAGTTGTGCGTAGGAATTATAATTTCCTCTTGATAAAATTTCGAAAAATCAGTTGTTGTGTCGACAGTGCAGAAAACAATTCCCTTTTTTTCAAGGAACTGGCGCAGCGCCGGACATTTCCTATCAGTCCTGAAAGTATGTAGTTTGTCATCACCAAAATTTGTAACTACAAATATTTTGTCAATGCAAGATCATCATCTCAATATAATTTTGAAAAGTTTAGTAAATGCAAGATCAAGACTCTCAACATTGTATTGTCATAATTTATTCGGTTTTGCTATTTCTCAGTCGACTGAACGAGTTGCACATTTCTTTTAACTACGGTTGCACTTTTCTTAGGTGATTGAGACTAAAGAAAATCTCAGTCGATTGAGACATAGGCAAACCCTAATTTATTTGGTCCTAAATAAAATCTAGTAGTTGCAAGATGAGCAAGTGGATAAAGAACAAGAGGAGAAAACCCTAAAAGCGGTTATCTATAGAGAGCAGATCTACAAACCGGGAGAGGTGATAGACGAGGACGTGTTTCCGCATGGCCAGTTGAATGACGGCGACTTCACTCCCTTCATATGGGTGCTCCGGCATCCACAAAAGTGGCAAGCCCGAGCCAGCGAACATCAACGCCTACATCGCTGAACACCGTGCTCTCTGCATTCACCTTCGAAACCTCCAGCGGGTGGCCATCAAAGAGGGTCGCATGCCTCCAATCAGGCCCAAGGCCCCCAAGTCCAAGAAACTGGGCAGCAAGAAGTGGCGGAAGCACCAGAGGGAGATGGCGGATGCGCGGGCGCTTGCAGGATGTGCCTGTAGCTGCGGTGGCTGCCCCTGCTACCCAGAAGCTCCTTTCTAGCTATATCCTATTTCTGGCTGAATGCATCGAACCTCGTTAAGCAACCTACTTTCTATCACTATATCCTATTTAGCTGCGCACAACTATATCTACATTTGTTTTGTTTTCTGAATGAATGTATTCTGCCTGGTGTTATTTGCTGCTCTAGATTTGCTACCTGATTGGAGGCAAAAAGAGGTCCAAAAGGGAATGAATTATCAAAAAGAGAATCTTCTCTAGATTTGCTACCAATTTGGGAAAAATGAAACATATCTGTTTAGCGAGAGAGGAAAAGGGTACTCTTTCAAACTGCTAGTCAACGAGCTACCATCTTGACAAGCTACAAGACACATACATAAATCACAAAGAGAGTTAAATTTATTTTACTACTCTCACTTGAGGCGCTAGTCATTTTGACAAGCTAACTGAGTTCCACAAAACAGAACCATAACACTGAGAAGTAAAATTTAATTCACTTCTCATCAGACCACTTGAGGCGCTTGCCATCGTTCCTAGGCGACCAACTGCGATCATTCCAGGTGGATCTTACATTATTTGCCCTCCACAGCTCACGAAATGCAACTTCATCCCACCTGGGATCTGACTTGGCTTCCCTATCTTCAGCATCATGCGGCACAATTAGCGGTGCATCACATGCCTGATTGTTGCCGCTAGAAGAATCTGCCTCTATGTTTGCTGCTTCAGCTGCATCCTCTCTATCAGTTGCTTCTACTTCAGCTGCTTCTACAGCCTGTCTGTCAGCTGCTTCAGATGCAACCATTTCCTTTGCATATGCAGCTTCAAACTCAGCTATTCTGCATTTTCTACAAAGGGCTCACCGAAGCTCATCTCCCCTCTTGCAAATAGGGCAAAACACGAGGTAACGTAGAAGAAAATGGATCTTCTTGTACAGCTGGTAGGTCACGTAAGCATCTATGGCTGAATACTTCAGGTTTATATCAGACAACGGCCACTTGTCCCATAAATTGTGCCTATCCATAGGGAAATCTGCCTTCATTCTATCGTATGACTCATCGAGGATTCTAGTTGCGAGTGATGCCATTCCATCCTTCCTCGAGCCCCCTAGGATCTTGACAAGACGCTGAATATCGATCCAGTTGTGCGCAGGAATTATAATTCCCTCTTGATAAATTTTCGAAAAATCAGTTGTATTATCGACAGTGCAGAAAACAATTCGCTTTTCTACAAGGAACTAGCACAGCGCCGGTCAATTCCTGTCAGTCCTGAAAGTATATAGTTTGTCATCACTAAAATTTGTAACTACAAATATTTTGTCAATGCTAGATTATCATCTGAATATAATTTTGAAAAGTTTAGTAAATGCAAGATCAAGACTCTCAACATTGTCTTGTCATAATTTATTTGGTCCTAAATAAAATACAGTAGTTGCAAGATGAGCAAATGGATAAAGAACAGGAGGACAAAATCCTAAAAGCGGTTAGCTACAGAGAGCAGATCTACAAACCGGGAGAGGTGGTAGACGAGGATGTGTTTCATCATGGCCAGTTGAACGACGGCGACTTCACTCCCTTCATATGGGTGCTCCGGGTTGTACTCGAGGTCCAATCCCACAAATTTGTCCTCCTCTTTGTCAAGCCAACCCTCATACATCCTCACGACACACACCACTGTCTCCCCCTCATTGGTGTAGACAACGTCTATCTTCTTATTGTCATAGGTAGTGAAGCTTGTCTCTAGAGTGCGACGACCTTCCATGGCGGCAAGGAGAAGACGGGGGGAAGACAGATGACAGGAAGAAAAAGACTGGTTTATGTGAGGCAGGGGAACGGTGGAACCGTCAATGCGCTTTTAAGGTAGTGGTTAATGACGGGGATGGAAGTCCAAGGAGAGACGCGTGGCGATGGCCATTCCAGCTTCCGAGTAAACAAAAAATAATTATAATGCTGATACATGTGCCCTGTTTTGTCACGTCAATACACTGGGCGGGGGGTGTTGTCCTATCCACTGTGCCAGCGCTTCAAGCCTACGTGACAGCCACCCCGCCTAAGCGACGGGATCGACATAATGGCGCGAACTGACAGGGGGGCCCAACTTGACAGCCGTTAGCCTGATATTTTGTATTGAAACGTAAGGTTGAATTCGTGCCAAAAAAGATCCTCTGAGTATTTGGCACACCAACTTTGGGCAACGCAGCTGATTGTAAGCAACTTGGTTACCGCGTTGCCTGGACACCCCAACTTTCGGGCCAGAAAATGATATTCTCCTAATATTGGCCTACCTGGTTCTGCCCGACAAGGGCCCATGTGATGATCCTGCACTGATGGTGAAGCCCATGAAGATTCGGGTGCCCCAATCCCATGAAGGATGCAACTCCTTAGCAGATATGACAAACACTAGATAAGAAATTTAAAAGATTTAGTCTCCTAGCTTGTAACCGACTCGGATGCATCCTAAAATCTGGCCTCTCTATATAAAGGTGAAGAGGGAGCAGCGAGGAGTAGATCAAAAACCCTAGCATACATACACCCACCAGATCACATATGTCCACCATAACCATCAAGGAACCCTTGTAACCTTTGGTTCCTCATCAATCAAGAACAAACAAGCGGAGCAGGGTTTCCCTCCGGGGGCCTGAACCTTGGTAAACCTCGTGTCCCCACATGCTTGTTTGTTCGCCAACAAAGTCTCCGGCGTGCCGCTCTTCCTCAAACACAAATCTATAAACTATGGACATTGATGTGATCACACCACATCAACGAGTTGCCGCGAAACAAGACCAAATGAGAGGCGATGCTGGCCAACGGCGACGCAATATGGCAAGCTCGTGGCCCCAAGGACGCACAGTTGTCTTTCAGCGGCAACACATCAAGGGAAGGAGTGGTCACGATGATAGTGCAACAATGGATGGAGCGCTGGTGGTGACAACACAACAAGGGAGGGCGGGATGCAATGTTGGGGATATACTTTCCAGGTATACCCACGGTGACTTAGTAACTAGGGTGGTCCGCTTCCGAGTTAGAGTTATGCTCCACAGGTGGCCCAATCAGGGAGAGAAGATGGAGGCCCATCTAGCTATGGGAAGGCCTATAAGACTAACCAACTTAGGCCTAATTGAATACTTGTAGTCCAAGATGTAAACTATACCGACTCCATATCGTAGTAGGCTAGGACTCTCCTGTAAACCCTAGGCTAGATGACTATATAAGCCGTCCTAGGGACCATCCTTTAGGGTGAACAATCATAGCTACCAACCTCAACTAGCACAGACGAAACCACCCTTTTAATCTGCTATTACTTCCGGCTCTACCGATATACTGGATTGCTAGCAGGAGTAGGATCTGTCCACCACAGTCGGATCTAAACCTAGGTCAATTTGTGTGATCACCGTCCTGGACAACTGTATGTCTCACACCCCACCTTTTTTGACGCCTCTAGGACCCGCTCATGGTGTACTTGTCTTCAATTCGACAATAATTGGTGCCCACCGTGGGGTAGGTGACCTTCGGATCTTTGTTTTGCGTGAAATCTGTGCGTGTAGGAATCAACAAAACAATTGCCATCGGTCGCTTCCTCTATGCTTGTGAAATACCTCTTGTCCTCCAAGATGAGACCTGTATTCTGGCTAGGGAGGACGTGACGAGATACACCATCCCGCCAATCGGCGAGATCGTCACCTACCTCGGCTTCGCTGAACCTGCCCAACCCACCGCAGCGTTGATGATAGAGGCGTCAGAAACTTCTAGATCCACTATGTCCATGGAGGCAGCAGAGTTCCGAATCTTAGAAAACCCTAATCCCACCAAACCCGCCCCTGAGGCGGAGATCGTGGAGAAAGAGAAGGTCAAATCTGAAGAAGATCTCCCTTTGGAGGTCGAATCTTAGGAGGAACAAAGATGCAATAGCTCCGGATCCGGTTCTACGAATGCAGGGGCAGAAAAATCACTTCTAGGGCACACAGTGAGGCGGATGATGCTACACCCTAATGTCAATCTGGACGTCATCCTTAAGACCATCAAAAGTTTCGAGGAAGTGAACACCGAAAGGCACACCCACCTTAGAGCGCACGGATCTCACTTCGTCGACTACATTGGCTCTGCATTCGGCTCTACCGATGCTGGAGATGACAATAACTCAGTGTTCGATGCCATTGATACATTGCAAATGTATCTATAATTTTTGATGTTCCATGCTTAGTTTTATCCACTTTCTTGTGTTTTGTTCCAACTTTGGAGTACTTTTCATATGATTTCTTGGACTAACCTATTAACAAGAGCAACAGTGCCAGCTGCCTGTTTTCTGCTATTTTTGGTTCCAGGAAAGTCAGAAAATGAATATTCTCGGAATTGGACGGGACAAAAGCCAAAGTGCCTATTTTTCTGGAAGTCATCATATGCCAGAATACGAGACGGAGAGGGTCCAGGGGGCCACCACACCACCTGGAAGCGCGGCCCAGCCTAGCCCGCGCCAGGGGGTGGTGTGGCCGCCTCCGGCACCCCCTGGGCCTCCCCTTCCGCCTATATATTGCCCTCGGGACGAAAACCCTAAGTACCCGATCAAAAATACATGAAAGAGTCTGTAGCCACCGTCATCTCCATTCCTGGATCGGGAGGGATCTGAAGCTCTTCTCGGCACCCTGCCGGAGAGGGGAATTCACCCTGGAGGCCTTCTTCATCACCATGCAAGCCTCTGGTGTGATGCGTGAGTAGTTCATCCTCGGACTACAGATCCATGTAGTAGCTAGATGGCTAGTTCTCCTCCTTTGTGCGTTCATGTCTAGATCTTGTGAGCTCCGTTCATGATCAAGATCATCTATTTGTAATTCTGCATGTTGTGTTTGCGGGGATCCGATGGATATTGAGATGCTATTTCATATTGATTATTGATTCTATCATGTCTTTGTTATTTGTGATCTTGCATGCTTTCCGTTGTTAGTAGCTATCTTGGCCAAGTAGATGCTAGCAACTCCAAGAGTTAGTATTTATGCTCGATAGTGGGTTCATGCCTGTGGTAATCTGGGGAAGTGACATAAATCTCTAAGGTACTAGATGTGCTGTTGCTACTAGGGAGAAAACAAAAGTCCTTTGTTCATAGAACAATCTTATTGTTTACTTTACACGCAGTTCGTAAAGCAATAATCTGTTGCTTGAAACTTAATACTGGAGGGGGTTCGGATGATAACCTGAAGGTGGATTATTAGTCATAGATGCAGTTGGATGGCGGTCTATGTATAATGTTGTAATGCCCAATCAAGTCTCAAAGGAGTCAAGATGATTAGTATATGCATGTATTGCTTTCTCGATGTTTGTCAATTGCCACGCTGTAATTTGTTCACCCAGCATGTTATCTATCTTAAGGAGAGCCACCTCTAGTGAACTATGGATCCCGGTCCTTGTATTTTTATTTACATACAATCTACAAACTGTTTACTGCTTTGTGTTTACTTTCTGCAAAGTATTACTTCTTTCCATTCGATACGTTTAATCCTTTGTTTTCCGCAAAACACGGTGAGATTGAAAACCTCATCGCAAGTTGGGGACAAAGTTCCGTGGTTGTGTTGTGTAGGTCTCCACGTTGCTACTAGCACCGGTAGTGCGCCCTGCCAAGGCTCAGCTAGCAACACCTTTGGGGTGTTTCCTTGCTCCTACTGGTTCGACTAAACCTTGGTTTCGTAAATGAGGGAAACTTGCTGCTGTGCTCATCACACCTTCCTCTTGGGGTTCCCAACGAGCTCTACATCGACACCGCACCAGCAATTTTCTGGCGCCGTACACTGAGCCATCAGCCATCAGAACAAACACGAACACACCGGCCTCCCTAGGAGAGTCCATGATGTCGGTAGGAGTAGGAAGAAGAATTGAGAGAATAAATCAACTCCAAAGCTACGCAGGAAGGAGAAGGGTCACATCTGAGTCCGTACAATAGTATGTATGAGGATTACGGTGAGGAACATCCCGACTCGCAAGATGACATGGATCTCAGAGAAAATCCTAGGGTCCTAGTGTTCGAAAGTACTGATGGAAGTTTACCCCCAGTAAATGGACCCAAAGTCGTCTTTGCCTCTAGTGCCCAAAGGACAACAAAGCATGGAAGAAGAAGAAAAACAAGACTCCGAAAAAAGACCTTCCATCAGAAGAAGAAGTTGACGAGAGTATCCATATCGAGGATTCAGACGGTGCCCTAATCCCCCATGGAAGTAGACGGCCACGTGGTTACCCCTAGTGCTCTTGAAATCTACGGAGAAGCATTAACACCGCTGATCCCAAGAACTTCGGAGCTTACCCCAAAGGAATTGGAGCAAAGGACCGCAGCCCTAGAAGCACAACGTTTACGACTCCTCGATGAAGCAACTCATCTTGTCAAGGAGAAGCAGCGCCTCAATGCAAAACATTGTAGATACGGAGCAGTTTAACTCGCTACAACATCAGAAGACCATGAATGGCCATGTATTGGATAACAAAAATCCGTATGTCCACAAGACCCTCTTCGAGGGGAAAAGCAATGATATTGTCATAGGATAACCTCGTCTCGATAGTAAGGGAAACCGGATATCTAATACACTGGACGAAAACACTATTGTGGCCTGAGATATCCTTCTGAAAAATCCAAGCCCAGAGTAGGTCCGATAGTGTGTAACACTGCTCGAAAAGGGCCTAGAGAAGTAGAAAGCCACCACGTCTTTCAGCGGGAAGCTGGTTTCAAAATCTGACCAATATCACACTGATGTGGAACGATAACATGAACCAAGGCCCCAGCGGGAACCGGATCGGCCCCACCATTCCGAACCTTGGGATGATACTTACTCAAGAACTAGCTCTTTAGGCCAGCGACACAGAACCACACGGGACTGGACTAACGTTGTTCCGGTTGTGTCACATGATGTCATGGCAGCGCTAGCTCCACAACACCCACCCCATCAGCAATCGAACAGCCACGGATACAAAGAAGCACGGCGCCGGGAGCAGGACAGGCAACAAATTCCATCTCCCAGGCACATGAGCCGTTAGGCTAGACCTCGACAGACTGACGACAATGCCGGACGAAGGGACGATGAAGGGTACACTAGCCATAGCCGACAAGGTGGCCGAAGTCACGAAGACCCACCTCAAGGCCGACATCATGACGCTTATGGGGGATGCCGATGTTTAGCCAAAAACAACCCAATCAAACCCTCGTCCCCACCAGGCAGTGACTGTAATGGCTCCCATGGGAGCCAGGAGGGTGCCGAGACGGAGGATGTGGTAGGAGAAGGAGAGATCCGACTCCACAGCCCCACAGGCACGATGAACATCCAAGACAACGCTCTTTGTCGCCAAGTGATGCCAGGAACCAGATTAACTCAAACAAATAGGCATGGCACTATGATTTAAATGACATATACGTGGGCCTAGAGTGCTTTGGGCCACGGATCCACAAGACTGAATTTTCGGAAGGCTTCGCTATTTCGAGGCACATCCAACCCTACGACGGTGTAGCTCGGCCAGATACTTGGCTCCAGGATTTTTTCTAGGCTTACTACATCGCCAAAGAAGGAAATAGCTTGGTCGCAATTCGATATCTCCCACTAATGTTGTGGAAGACGGCTCGAACATGGCTAAATGATCTTCCGAAAAACACCATCCATAATTGGTATGACATGCAAAGTGTGTTATTTCAGAATTTCAAGGGTATGTACAAGAGGACCTACATAGTTAGAGACTTGCAGTGTTGCGTCCAGCAAATTGGAGAAACTTGCTGGGACTACCCCGGACGACAGATCGACACAAAGATCTCCTAGAAAGTAGTAAGCAACCAAGCCATGATTGAAGCTTTCATCGCGGGGCTCCCAATAGGATTGTTGCGCCACCAGTTTAAGTGGGACAAGGTTTCCGATTTTGGGCGAGATGATATAAACAATCAAAAAATATGTTGATGCCAATGATGATTCGCAAGGCCCGCTGAACGGCCTAGTTGTGCCACACTTGTCAAAACAGCCGAAGCAGCATTAGCCACAGAAGTGCAAGAACACCTCTTAGGACAAGCCCAACCCGGAAAATGTTGTTGTCAATGAACCTTTTGAGTCCAGAGGTGGCCGGGGACAAGGTCGTGGAGCTTCCCAGGTCCAAGGTAGAGGAGACCAGCAGCCTAGTAAGACCTACTCTTGGGCGGACATTGCCAATAACGCATGTGTACATCACCTAGATGCGAATGGTGGATCTTCTCACACAAATGTCGAGTGTCATTTAGACGACGACATCAAGAAATACGAAACCTCTAGTTACAGGGCTAAGCGAAGGAAATAAAATAAAAATCCTGACAAAGAAAAGAGACCAAGGAAGACTCCGACATAGAAGAGGGAGATACTACTAACCCTAAGTCGGATGGTAAGAAGGATTACCCAACCAAAATAGACACTTATGTTTGCTTCCTAGAATCTCAGCCCTCTAAAGTCAAAAAAGCAGTTATGCATGAGCTCAATGCAATTGTTCTGGCTGTCCTCCAATATCTGGACTGGTCGTAAGTAACAATCGCCTTTGATCGAAGCAATCATCCGCCTAAGCCTCATATGCGAGGAAAGTATGCTATAGTCGTCAATCCAATTATTGACAGCTATGAGTTCTCTAAAACACTCATGGACGGTGCAAGCATCATTCACATCATCTACATTGAAACACTACACTGCATGACAAGCTCGGAAACCTAGCTGACCTACAACATTGTGGTTCTCCATGGTGTTTTCCCTAGAAGACAAGCGAACTCTCTGGGTGACATAACTCTCGACGTTACCTCTGGAACAACAAAGAATCATCTGACTGAACATGTGTCTTTTGAAGTGGTGTCGTTCAAGAGTGCATACCATGCTATCTTCTGGCATCCGACCTACTAGCAATTTATGGCTCACCCCTGTTACATCTAAAACATGATGAAGCTCTCGGGTCCTCGCAGCCTCATCACGATCCGGGGAAACCCGAAGAAAGCGCGAGAGTGTGAAGAAGGAGTTTTTGCCTTCACCGAAGTCATGCTACACACCGAGGAGTACCAGGAGATCAAGAAAAACAATGACCTATCTGAGATGCCAGCTATGAAGAAGGAGGTGTTAAGCCGACTCTAGAATTCAAGGCGTAGGAAGAGAGAAAGGAAACACCATTGAAGGATGATGGCCCTCCAAGGTGACGTAGATAGGTGTAGCCTTAGATCATGCATAGGCAAGCACGCTTGTCGAGTTCCTCAAAGCTAATAAAGATATCTTCACATGGCAAACTTCTAACATGAACGGAGTACCTAGGGAACTTGCCGAGCACACTCTTAATGTGTATCCTGCCGCTATACCCGTCGAATAGTCCTTACTATGTTCCGGGGATGAAAAGAGCAAAACTATAGCCAAAGAATTAGCCCAACTAGAACTAGCCGGATTTATTGATGAAGTCATCCACAATGAATGGGTGACTAACCCTGTAATGGTCCCTAAAAAGGACATTGTTGATTTAAGGATGTGTGTTGATTATAATTCCTTGAACAAGGCTTGTCCAAAAGATCCATTTGCTCTTCCTAGAATTGACCAAGTTGTCGACTAAAAAGCAGGATCAGAACTCCTCTATTTTCTCAACGTCTATTCCAGCTATCACCAAATACGTATGAAGGAGTGGGATAAAGTGAAGACTTCATGCATCACAGCCTTTGGAAACTTCTTTTACACAACAACGCCATTCGGCCTAAAAATGCAGGAGCTACATATCAGTGCACTATGCAGCATTGCCTCTGATGGCCTGCAAGTGGACAGGTTCATCAGAGCATGTTTTCGTGGAACTATAAATTCCAGTTTTTATATCGATCCCAATAAGGAGCTTAGGTAAGTGTTTTTATGTGGCGTTTTTGTCGCACTCTATGTGTCACCGTTCTTGAGTGAATTGACTGCAATTTTTGAATATGGAAGGTGGTGAGTGAATATTAGAGGAAACTTGCGTAAGGAAAACAAGGATTAAATAACATAAAAGTAAAGATGAAAAAGGTGTTCGAGGTTCCTACAGATGAGAGATTAGGCATGGAGAGAAATGGTCCATGGTAATAGTGAAAGTGAAAGTGCTAGATGAATAAAATGGAATAAGTGATTGTGATATTTCTTATTTGTAAGTGAGTAGGCAAGCAACCCATATACCGACTAGAAGTCCTCATGGCCAATTCTTCCTAGACTCAGTGATCCGTCTGCCCGTTACCACGGCAATGGTCAGCACATTAATTAAGGTCTTCTGACCGAATCAATGCTTTATTCTTGATGGTTCCTTGTTGTCCTCGAGTAGTAGTAGCTCCTCATTGATATCGGTTGTGTCACTCGGGGGTCAACGATTTGCTAGCATACAAGTTCATACCTATGAGATCCCTAGATCATGTTACATGGGCCCTTAAATTAGATAAAAAGCACTAGGCGAACATAGATAATCATTCTCACAATTTAATAAACACTACACCAATCATGAATAGATGGAATTAAAGAAGGCACAACACATCTCACCAATCCCCTACATCTCCCATGCCTATGGGGATTTACTCATACATGAGAGGAAGATAAAGCAAAGGCATACTTGTATTGAAAATGGAAATCATTTCAAAGTTATCATAGCAAGACACAATACTAGTTAAAGATCGAATCAAATACAAACCAAAGGTAGATCAAAGTATCAAACCCTAATCTTACAAGTGCCAATCTCTCTCTCTAAGTAACAATGGAGATAATAGTGGAGTGGATGGTGTGGAGGCTAGAGATCGTCGAAGAATGAAACGGTGTTCTCCTCCTTCTCCAGATTTGATCTCTCGTCTTCTGGATGAGTTTGCGGTGGCTGTGTTCTATTTTTCATCGTCTCCCCTTCACGAAAGTTTCTTGTATTGATATAACGGAGCCATTGACACGTAGTGAGGGTGGATGGTACGGGCGCCCCCAGACCGTACCAGTGGTGGTTATGCTTTTTGAACACCTCCAATGAAAGGGGCTCCAATTGGGGATTTGCTTCTTTTGGTGTAATTAGCCCATAAATTCTATTAGATCTTCCATAAATGTTCATTACCTGAAAACCATCACAAGAAACAAAGGATTTTCTAAGTGCAATGTTAATGCTAGTAGAAAGGGTGATCTTTAGTGAAATCCGGTAAGAAACAAGAGGAAAAACAATGGTGAAAACATGGGAATTTGGAGCTATCAACTTCCCCAAGCTTAGTTGTTACTCTTCCTCGAGTGACAAAGATATAATGAGTAATAGCAAGAAACTGAATCAAGAGGGAAACTCACAAGTTCGAGTTTGTATCATATTCCATTGTCTCAAATCCTGCAACCTTAAGCATGAACATAACAAGCAATTGCACTTAAGCTCTATTCCTAGACGCGAATAACTCGCTAGTTAATAGTTCTTGAAACTCAAGAGAGACTGTCAAAAGGTTGGTTAGGCTTGTGAATCAATTCTTTTCAGCACCCCTCTTTTATGAGAGTAAAATATATAAAGAAAGGATGCTTTTGTTCAAAATTAAGGGTGAACAAGTAAATGTTAAAAGAAGGATAAATTTAGAGTTTTTCATTAATGCCCACTTTGATAATCATGGCTATCAAAAACCTATTCTTTTCCTTGTTTTTCAAGAACTCTAATTTATTCATTTTATGTGGTGAGGTGATGCCAATGCACTTGTAGATATTGACTATTTCCAGCTCTTATCTTAACAGTAGTTCCTCTTTTTTCTTCCTCTTTCAAGGATTAATGATTGTTTCTTTTACAAATGCTTACACACTCTTTGAGAGTACCAATAATTTTCCCCATATATTGGCATGTATGCCACTCATGTCATCAACTAATAGCCGAGATCCGGGGTTATACCATAGATCGTTCAAAAGCTAGCGGAGTTGCTGACATCCCAAAGGTGTGCACGAGAAAACATAGAAGTTTTTCTCCCATTTTTTATATAGTACAGCTTATCAAATTAAATAGGTTTGGCATCTCCCTATCCCACCATAAAAAGTTTGTTCCATTAAACGATTCTTTTTTAGAAGGTATCATCAAGTCAACGATCAGTGTGTGGGGTTGAGTACTGCTAAGATTAATCCCTTAAGACAAAAACATGGCACCAAAGTTGTCAATAGACACTTTCTCTTATTCTTCAAATTTTGGAATTTAATTCCAAGGAGTTGTTTTTTAACTTATAGTAATTGTCATAAGTATCAACCAGACAACAACCTTCGAACTCAAGTTCTAAAAGATAACGAGCTATGCATGGAGTAGAACTCAAGTGGAACCGAATAGACATAAAATGTTCATGAATAAACTTGTAGGAAGAGGGAAATAGGGATGTGATACATCCTCTTACTTGCTCATCTCCCACTTGGGTCAACTCCTCTTGTTCTTCTTCATAGTTAGATCACTAGAGGTGAATAACCTGCAGAAAAATCAACGAGAACCGAGAGAACTTTGCACAAGTCATGATAAAAGCTAGTCTAATATAAACATGCACTAGAATGAAACTGAAAATAAACATACACTAGAATGAAAAATAATTATCAAAAGAACAAAAAATATGAATGCAAAGGGTGGGAAGGAGTTTAACCTCCACAAGCTTAGGCTCTTGGCCCAACTCGAACCAAATGTTGCCGCCATCTCTTCGCGTCGGCTTATGGTATGGGAAGTTCCGGTAGTTGTTTGGAAAGTCTGTCATGAAGGAGGTGAAGTCTTGGGTGAGGTTGACTATGTTGCCATTCACATCATGCAACGTATTCTCAACATTGTCGATGCGATGCACCACCTGATCAAACTCACTCCTCGGGACATAGTTGAATCCCGCTGTGGCGGAGGCATACGTTGATGCTGGTGCTGAGGGAAAGGTTGTTGGTGATGATGCTTCTGATTGTAGTCATCCCAGCCTGCTGTGTTCTAGTCCTCTCCACGCTGCTCCTGCTGTTGTTGGCCAGCTGTTGCGGCTTCCCAGCTGGGGTGTCCGTCCAGCGGGGCGATCCTCCCTGAGAGGATCAAAGCTTACTGGAATTCCTCCTCGGTGAGGACCCAACTCTGTTTACCTAGCAAACCGAAAGCTTGGACAAAAGGAAGCAAAACTTGGTGGAGTTCAACATTAGACTCAAAATAAAATTGATAAGTACGGAGGGCACGTTGGGGTCTATAGATCCCCATGAATTTGGTGCTTGGTATGTGTATGTCATCCAGAATCTTATGCCAGCCATAGCTATTTCCTGGGGCATGACAATCTCGCTTGCATAAGTGATCTGTGTGATCAAGCTATTGTAGAGGGTGTCACCCAAAGAAGCCGACCTTTGGCGGCGAAAGTGCTGGATGATCAAAGCACCCAAGTTTACCTTATGCTCCATCTCAGGATGCAGAGCCATGTGAATTATGCTCATCTCGGGCCCTGCCATTGCCTCGACATCTACGCCCTTCCCGAAAATAGAATTAACCAAAAAGGTGTGAAAATAACGGATTGTGGGATTCTGGATAGTGGCACTCTTCTTGCGCGAATAATCGGTCTTCCTGTGGACATAAGTCTGCTCCCAGGAATGCATTGCCTCTATGTGAACAAAATTATTAATATCAAGTTACCTCTCATGAGAGAACCCGAAACAATCACAAAATTCATAAAAGGAAAGGTTATGGGGTTCCCATTGAGCACAAATCTTACAGTGCGATTGCGCTCCTGGTCCTCAAGATCATCGTGGAATGATGATAGGAACTCGTGCATGGTGAGCAGGTAGGTCTCGATAGAGAGGTAGGAATACGGGACCATGCCTGCTTGCACGGTCATCTCCTCGAAGTCCTCCAACAGACCTTGGCAGGAGAGGAGCTCACGACTTACCCACTTAGTGGGTAAAACCTTCAGTTGGCTCACCCTCTCGTAGACCTTGTTGATGGCGGCTCTCAAGTTGTCCGCCTCCGAACGCCTCTTCTTCTAACTCGGTGGCCGAATAGAGACCGAAGCTCCTACCGTTCCTGAGCCCTTGCCCGAGCGAAAAATCCTTCCAATATTATGCATTGTGCTGCGAAAATTTCAAAGAAAACTATGGCCATCAAGTTTCTATCATACAAACAAACGATAGCGGGTAGAAAACAGAAATGCTAACATGAGGAATCAAAATATGTTGAACTCATCTAAGTAGTCAATGTGAGGAATTCAACAATGGATTTCAGAAAATAAAGGGTGGATCGGATGAGAAACTTACTGATGTGAAGATTCCCCCACTCAAAGACATGAAATCAATCAAGAATCAGAGGTTCTAGGATATTAGGGTTTGATGTGCAGAGAGAAAGAGAAATAAAAGTCGGGCGGGCGGTACGGGCTAGTGGAGAGAGAAATAGCCCGCCCGTACTGGTGGTCGTCAGCATTGGATCAAGGTTATGGTTCAAGATCAAACCTGGGGGGTCTGGTATAGGTGGACGGTACGGGTGTGTCTCGGCCGTACCATTGCTCGTTATTGGCTTAGTACAAATCGAAGAAAATCGTCGAAATTTAGTACGGGAGGGCGGTACGGGTACCTCCGGCCGTACCGGTGCTCGTTACGAGTACTTATTAATTTATTTTTCCCACCGTTTTTTCTTCGTCGGTACGGGCGGATGGTACGCGTGCCTCCGGCCATACCACTGATCTTTATGTACTGTGAGCCTAGTTTAACTCTTCCTGTTGCTTTCCTTTTACTTTTCTTTTAAACTTCACTAAGGTAAAAATTCTCTACAAGTCTCAAAGCTTGAGCAAATTTATTAAAACACATAAAATACAAAAAACCTAAACTTACTTAAGAATGGGTTGACTCCCATTAAGCATTTTATTAAGGAGAGTTAGCTTATCAACCAATCTCCATGTCGTTAGCGTTTACCTCAAGCTGCTCTTTATAGAGGTTTTTGTTGGGGATATGCTAAATGGGTATCACAACCGTCGAGGTCCAATATCTCTGGTGTCAACACCGGGATTTTTAATCCCAGATGCCTGCTATGTCATACATCGCAATCCCAGGATTACCATTTTTGCGAGACATAACAAATTGGATATCACAGTACATCATCCATTACAAACCATAATAAGGCCTTACATGAATAAAGGATCTCATGATCCAGTCTTAATACAACAAGCAGCGGAATAAATAATAAGCGTAGCGATGGAGTCCATCTTTAGAGTCACAGGCAATGCTGACGATGGGAGATGATCCTAGTTATCATAGCCGCCCTACTGTCCTTCTTCTTGGTAGTATCCTTCATAGTCTGACCATAGGAATAGCCAGGGACAAAAGCCATAAGTACTCTTTAAGTACTCGCAAACTACCACTAACAAGTAGTATAGTTCTAGTATGAAAATCTAACTCTAAGTTTACTTGTAAAGTTAAGTTTGAAACCTAAGCCAAGTTCAGAAACAAAGAAATATAAAAGAAGTTTGAAAAAGCACTTAAGTGGGAATTTAAATGTCATAGTCACAACTCTATTGTGGTCAAGTCATGTCACAATTCATTTCATAAGTTGTTTTGAAAACATATGACAACAGAAAAGTATGGCCACTCCAACTGTCCATAACCTCGGACACGGCTATTCGAATAGTTTGACACTCTACAGAGGTGGTAAACTTTCACCACAAGATTCGATACATCTGTCAGGGATAACGCTAAATCATCATACTTAGTATGTAGTTAATCAAACATAACCTTTCCATTACACACTCTAGTATAAGGACCTCTCCTATGAGCATGGCCTCCCAACCATGACCATCTATCATCTTGGGCACTGCATAGGTGGACAACATTGAGAGGTAGCCTCAGCTCAAACCTCTCCCACGAGGGAACTAATACTAATGCATATAAACTTCCGACTAAGCCTTACCCAATTCAGGTATTGTGGTTGTACGGTAAAATTGGAATTGTATCGCATCCGAATCCAACCATTAGTTTTTTGTAAAAGGGATAAGGCTCATGCCTCAACATTTTCATCATCATAAACCATTTGTGTTTCTCAACACATGTCAAAACATCTCAATAGAATGACTCATCACTCCAAGGTTTTCACAATTCATTTTCACCAAGTGTTCCCATCTAATGTGACTCAAGTTTTGACTTAGCTCTAAGCTACTAAGTTAAGAGTGATCACTAAGGTGGGATGCTAATCTCAAATCTCATGCCATAGAATGACATCTAAGGTTATCTAGATAGGTCAAGTTTTATACTGCTTATGCTACCTTCAAAACAAGTAAGGTACTTTAATCAAGTAAAGAAGTAAAAGCTTGGAAATAAAACTTGGGGTAGGTAATAGTCAAAGTGGTATAATCAAAGTATGCCTAATGCATCTTTCTTAGGTTATCTAGCTTAATTCTAGCTTGCTAACCATAGCTTGCTCAGTTTACTTGAAGTGCTAGGCTTGCCTTGGTTGGTGCAGTGGTTGAAGTTTTCTTCCTCCTCCTCTTGGTAGAACTCCTCCTCCTCGAAAGCTTGGTCGGTACTATCGTCTATAAATACAGACGGGATACACAATCACCAAACAATACTTAACTAGTCTACTTAGCACACTAAGGCACACATTTGATGATCTAGTATCATCACAAGCATCACAAGGTTTAATGAACTAGTTTCATTCTTTTTATTTGAGAAAAGTAATTTCTACTCATTGAAATTAACTAACATTTAATATTCTCCAATTAAAATATGGGATCATGCGGACACATGTCATCACCACATATTCTAACATATGGGAATGTGATTTAAATGTTGGATCACATTTTAATAAGTTTAAGTTTAATATTTAATGATTTAAAGTGACTAGAAATGCCTATATAGCATTATTTTGGTACTAGTCCAAAGTCACTTCATGCAAACCTTAATATTATTACATATTCATATAGGTATGCTTAAATGTGATTTTTGAGAGTTGGAATCAACTCAAAAGCTATTATGGTTGATTTTAGAAAAATGTTTGAATGTGCAAAAGCTTTTGTCTTGTTATTTTTACTAGGAGAGATCTCCAACTCTAAATGAATTAAATCCAACGGGCTTGGATAGATCTTCAGAAGCTTTCCAACAAAATTGGAATGACTCGATTTGGTTCAATAAATCTTCTTGAATTGATTTTCAAACTAAGGGACAAAATTGAGTTTAAACCTAAATAGAAAAATCTATATTTCAATTAACTGGGTCCCGTAGGAAAGGAAATGGGCCGGCCCAGTGATGCTCCGCGGCACAGAGGGCGGCCGATAGGTTGGTCCCGCTTGTTAGCAAGACTTAAAACCTGAAACGGTATGGGACGATCTGGGCGCTACGATTAGAATCGAGATCAACGGTCCACAGTCGTCGTCAACGATGGACTCGTCGCCGGCGAGACCGAACCCTAATCGGCCAGTAGGGGTCTACTGGGGACGTACCAGGGCTCTAGCTAGTGCGACAAGGCAGGTGATCGAACTGGACGGCAACGGCGGACTCAGGCGAGGTCACGGCAGGGGCTGCGTGGACGGAATCGATGACAGCTTCTCCTCCTCTGCAACGGGCTCCTCCGGTGCAATTCCGGTGAACTATGGCTCGAGCGGCTCCGGCGAGAGGTGGGGAAGGATCAGTGGTGAGAGGGGAGTTGAGTGGTCTGAAGAAATGGTGCTGGGGAGGGCTCCTTATATAGGCTCGACGAGGGGACCGAGAGGGCGATGACGAGCTCGTCGGTGATGATGATACAGGGTGCTATCAGCATGGGCGGCATAGGCGGACGGTGGCTTGCCTCCTGGCGGTGCTCTATGGCTTAATGGCATGGCTAGGGGTGGTGGAATATGGTCAGGAGCATCTCGCGCTCGGAGGGACAGAGGCGGCGCTCGACGCGGCGCTCGGTGACTATGGGTCGCATGGCGGTGCATGGCCGTGTCTGGCGGGTTGCTGGGGTCGAGGCAGAGCAGCGTGGGCAGGATGGGGCCGAGGGGTGGTCTGGTACGTGCTGGCGGCTATCGCGCTCTGGCGAGCTCGCAGAGAGAAAGGGCGGCGACGCTGGGGAGTGGTCCAGGGCCTGGCTGGGCTTGGGGAAGGGGCAGTGAGTTGCGGTTGGGTTGGGCGGAGCTAGAGGACACGCTGGAATGGCGCGGTGCTGTCCCTGGCGTGTTGCCCTCTTCTAGCCGACGGTGACCACAAAGTGGCGGCGCTCCACTACTTCTGCGGCTAAGGGGTAGGCCGGTGGGGTGTTGGTTGGACTCAGGGGGGACAGGGGAGAGTAGAGAGGGTGCAATGGGGGACAATGGCTTAATTAGAAACAGTAATAGTTAGGCCATTTTATTTCTGTCTCCAACATGTTCGATCAAATGGCTGTAAGAACAAAATGTTTGAATTTTGGGCTGAATTTTTGTGGAGTGATGTATCTTATGCTTGAGCTTCTAGGTGTGCTTGGGTTTTAAAAGTGGAGTTCATTTCAGTGCTTTTTGAATAAGTGTGATCTATACATATGAACTACATTCAATTTTCAAATGTCATTTAAATTTAGTGTTTGAAAGTTTTTGGGATGACAAAACATGGGCCTTGGTACATCACTACTTGTACTAGAAAGGGGTGCAAACAACCACAATTGTTTCTGTTAGGATTTGAGTTCTAGGAATAGCTAAAGTAGGCATGGTGATTAAAATGGCAAATGTGACAATTTTCTTATTTTATTCTTTTTGATTTGTTTTTCTTTGGGATTTGTTTGGGAATGATCTAGATGATGTTTAATTCACCTTAGAATCATTTTACAACCAATGGATCACTCAAACATGGAAATTAAAAACAACTCCTAATTTAAAAGCATACACATATGAATGCTTAATCATTTTAAATGGAAAAAGTTTTTGTTAACCCTAAATTTGATGATTTGGATCTTAATAACCTTGGATTAGATTTTTGGGATGTTACAAACCTTCCCCCCTTAAACAAAATATCATCCCGATATTTACGAATGAAAACTAGGAACTAAAGAGATCTAGGAACTCTATCCTAATGTAATCTTCGCGCTCCCAGGTGGCTTATTCTTCGGTATGGTTGCTCTATTGAATCTTGAGAAACTTGATACTCCTGGTCCTGGTGGTTTTGTAGGCTTCCTCTAGGATACGGATGGGCACTTCACGATATGTCAGGTCCTTATTGATCTCAACAGCTTGGTGATCGATGTTCTTGAAAACTTCAGTCTTCTCCGGCACTTCTAGGCATTTGCGAAGCAACGAGATATGGAACACATTGTGGATGGCTGACATCTCCTCTGGTAGTTCCAGTTGATAAGATACTTCTCCTCGACGGTTCAGAATCTTGAAGGGCCCGATATATGTGGGCGCTAACTTTCCTTTCAGACCAAAGCGTTGTGTTCCCTTCAATGGCGAAACCTTGAGATATACAAAATCTCCGACATTGAAAGTCAAGTATCTCCTTCTCTTGTCAGCATAACTCTTCTGTCTGGATTGAGCGGTCTTGAGGTGCTCACGGACTTTGTGAACCTTCTCTTCAGCTTCTTGGAGAATGTCGGGTCCAAAGATCTGAATCTCTCCTACTTGCGACCAATTCAAAGGGGTACGACAGTTTCTTCCGTATAGGAACTCAAATGGTGCCATTTGCAAACTAGCTCTATAATTGTTGTTATATGAGAATTCTGCGAAAGGCAGGCAATCTTCCCATTTTGATCCGTACTCTAACACACAAGCTCTCAACATATCTTCTAAGATCTGATTGACTCTTTCAGTCTGTCCATCAGTTTGCGGGTGATAAGAGGTGCTGAAATTCAGCTTGGTTCCTAATCCTTCTTGGACTTTCTGCCAAAATCTCGAGGTAAATTGGGTTCCTCGATCTGATACTATGGTCTTGGGGGTTCCATGCAGACTAAAAATACTAGCAAGATACAACTCTGCTAGTTTCGAACTCTGGTAAGTTGTCACGATAGGTATAAAGTGAGCTACCTTGGACAGTCTATCAACGATGACCCAGATTGAGTCATTTCCCCTACTAGAATTAGGCAAACCGGTGATAAAGTCCATTCCGACGGAATCCCATTTCCATTCCGGAAACTGCAATGGTTGCCACAGTCCTACGGGTCACTGATGCTCTGCTTTGACTCTTTGACAGATGTCACACTTGGCGATGTAGCTTCCGATTTCTCTCTTCATCTTGTGCCACCAAAATTGCTCTTTCAAATCTTGATACATCTTCGTTCCTTCGGGGTGGATAGAATAAAGAGTATCGTGAGCTTCTTGCATGATAACCTGCTTTAGCTCCGAATCTGCTAGCACACGGATACGGCCTTTGTACCACATAACTTCTTCTTCGTCTTCGGTGAATCCAGGTACTTTTCCAGTACTAGTACGACGTTTGATTCCGTCGATACTTTCATTTCGCTTCTGGGCTTCCTTGATTTGGCTAATCAAAGTGGGCTGAAGTTCAATGCTAGCTAAGAATCCTTTGTTAACTAGCTCAGTTCTGAACTACTCCAACTCCTCATACAAACTTGGTTGCTTCTCCTTGATCATGGTGTTTAGCCTACACGGCAATCTGCTAAGAGGATCCGCTACCACATTGGCTTTGCCGGGGTGATAGTGAATGTCAAGGTCATAATCCTTAATTAACTCTATCCATCTCCTTTGTCTAATATTCAGCTCCTTCTGAGTGAAAATATACTTCAAGCTTTTGTGATCCGAGTAAATCTCACAGTGATTACCCATCAGATAATGACGCCATGTCTTCATTGCCAAAACTATGGCAGCTAACTCAAGATCATGGGTTGGATGGTTCTGCTCATGCTGCTTCAGTTGTCGAGATAGATACGCAATGACTTTGCCTTCTTGCATCAATACACATCCGAGACCAATGTTGGATGCATCACAATATACGTCAAACGACTTCTTGATATCTGGCATGATCAATATTGGGGCTGAAATCAATCTCTTCTTCAGCTCTTGGAAACTGGCTTCACATTTGTCAGACTATTCAAACTTCTTTTCCTTCTTCAACAATTGGGTCATGGGTCTGGCGATGCTAGAAAATCCTTCCACGAACTTGCGGTAGTATCCCGCTAATCCGAGAAATGCACGGACTTGGGTTTGAGTGGTTGGGGCTTCCCATGCTTCGACATATCTAATCTTGGCGGGATCAACAGAGACTCCTCCGGCAGACACAATATGTCCTAGGAATCCTACTTCTTTCAGCAAAAACTCACATTTGCTGAACTTGGCATATAACCGATGCTCTCTCAGGGTTTCTAGGATGATTCTCACATGTTGCTCATGCTCTTCTTCTGACTTGGAGTAGATAAGGATATCGTCGATAAACACAACGACAAACTTATCTAGGAAATTCATAAAGATCTTATTCATGAGATTCATGAAGTAAGCAGGGGCATTGGTTAATCCAAAAGACATGACCGTATACTCGTATAAACCTTAGCGAGTAGTAAAGGCGGTCTTCGGAATATCCATTGCACGAATCCTAAGTTGGTGATAACCAGTCCTAAGATCAATCTTTGAGAATACCTGGGCACCAGTCAACTGATCAAATAGATCTTCTATCTTTGGCAAAGGGTACTTATTTTTTATGGTGACATCATTCAGCTTCCTGTAGTCGGTGCACAAACGGTTGCCTCCATCTTTCTTGTCGACGAATAACACTGGTGATCTCCATGGCGATGCGCTTGGTTGAATCAAGCCTGTTGCTAACATGGCATCCAACTGCTTCTTCAATTCTACTAACTCTGAGGAGTTCATGCTATAGGGTCTTTGGGGTTTGGGTCCGGTTCCGGGGATTAGTTCGATAATGAACTCAATATCCCTATCCGGGGGCATACCGGGCAATTCATCTGGGAATACGTCGGGGTATTCACAGACTACTCTGACTTGGTCAATGGTGGGTAGGGCTAGACTCTTGTTGCACTTGAATTGACGAGGTAAGGTTTCAGATATATGCTCTACTATTACTCCAGAGCTACTGGTCATGGTGATGGCTTTCTTAGCACAGTCTATCAATCCTTTATGCTTTGACTGAAGGAAATATGCCCTAGAGGCAATCATAGAGATGATTGTATTTCATGTGTATCCATGAGTTATTATAATGTTCCTTGAATATCCATATACCAGGCAACTTGTATTGATTGGCAATTATGTGAATTGTTTGTGAAACTCTTTACTTGTATGGTTATCTAATAATTGTCCCTAGTCGGAGTTCATGCGAGGACACACGTGAATATTAGACTAGCACATCGATTGGTTAATGACTATGTTTCGCAAGTCATTGACATGGAGATGTCAAACCAATGATGTGGACACATGTTATGAACATGGGGTTGGACTGACCCAACATGAGACTAGCAATAATACTTGCAGCTCTCTCTACACATCGTGTACGTTTTGTCCTTAGACCTGAGATTGTCGCATGTACTTGAGATGTGGATCGACCTACTTTGGGGCTATCAAACACTACTCCGTAACTGGGTAGTTATAAAGGTAGCTTTCGGGTTTGTCCTGATACATGCTGCAAGGCATCGGTCAATCAAGATGGGATTTGCCCCTCTCTACTTGAGAGAGATATCTCTGGGCCCCTCGAGTGATCGGATCCAGAAATGCATGGCCGTGCTACATATGGTTAAGAGTTAACCTAGTAAAGGGATTCTGAATCACAGTATCGAGAAAGAGAGGTCAGCTTAGAGCTAGACCAAATATCGTGAGGCAAAGGGAAAGACATGTACTCAACCTTGTGATGGTTCGTCCGAATGATCTTTATATGCGTTTAGGAGTTGGCACGTCTTGCTAGAGGCCGCTACCAACTATTGACGGAGTAAGTGTACTCGCGTCATGTCTATACGTGTATGAACCTATAGGGTCACACACTTTAGGGGCTGGAAGCCTAATGAGGATTGGATCCGAATTAGACCAGGCTTAGGCTGCTAATGGGCTGCTAATGTAGAAGCCCACCAGGGATGCCTATATAAGAGGGAGTGGGGCGAGCTGAAAACGAGAGAGCATTCCACCCAGCCGCCACTCCTCTTTCGCCTGTGTTGCACGCGCAGACCTAGCAGTCTGGCGTGTGACGACTTCCACTCCGGACGTGTGGATACCTCGGAGGTGCTGCATCTGTAGCACTTGGACGAGCCGCGCAAAGGGGAGCTGCTCGTGGGACGAGGACGAGGAGGAGACGTAGAACATCTACACTGCCGCAACGTGCTTCATCGAGTTCCGCACCTGCGCGTCTAGCGGTAATCCCGTGATCTATGACAATAGTATTCCTGGTTGACGCGGTAGAAATTTTTGATTTTACGCTAGTGTAGCCTACCCGTTACCCTTCAGTGGTATCAGAGCCGATGCTATTCAGTCATAGGTTCGGGAAGTTTGCATATGGTGATATGTAGATTGATATGAATGATATGATCGTTTGTATGGCGGTGTTTTCTGGATTGATCTATGATCTTAATTTCCGTGATCGTGATTCTAAGGTCGTCGAACGACTTACCCCTACCGGTCGGTTTCCGCCATCGGGGTAGACAGTGACACATAAATCCTTCTGAATCACGCGAAGATCAATATGATTGATCGAATCGGGAATTAGATCTGAATCGACGTACCGTGATCAAAGGAGTTTGGTCAAATCGGAACTATGGTCGGTTTATGGTAAATTGGATTTGCCGATCAAAATCCTTAAAGAAAATTGTATAGATTTGATCTCTCATTTTTCACGAATGGTACCGCGAGGGGCGCTGCCCCTTCGAACCCCGCAGGGGGAGACCCCCTAGACCCCCCTTAGTCGTATCCCCCTTTTTTGTATCTCGTTAAGGTTCATAGGTGGTACGATTTCACATGATCTGGTAGAATGCGATTCTATGCACAACTTGTTTTTGCAGGATTTATGTGATCAGTATGGCCCAAAAATGTATGTGATGCATGTATGTATTTTTTCATGACCTGCGTGTCGTGAGTTGGGCAACACGGCTGGAGCCATATGTGTTGTCAATTATTGTAATGGCCTGCGTGCCAACTTGTGATGATCCCAATACCATGTAATTTTGATTACTAGATGTTAGGAGCAATAGCTTGTATTAGTTCTTGGAGAACTCATCACTTGGAGGATGGCTCGCATAGAGCATGAAGATGGAGATCATCATGGTGGACAGGTTCTATGGCGATGGAGATCACCATGAGAAAATGGGCCATACTGTATCACATCTATGTGAATGCTATTCTTATACGTTTTACTACTATGCATGCTTAGATGATAGAAGTAGAACGATCCCTCACAAAGTTTAAGTTAAACCATGCCCTCCCAACCAAACCTTGCACCATCCTATGCCCTGTACAATCGTTGGTGGGTCTATGAAATTAGGGTGCCACGGTTTTCCTTGGCTGGATGGGTTTGTATCGGATACCTACACGCATAAGGGTTGGTGAGCTTAACAAGGTCATCTTAACAGTTAAGGACCTTGGGGCATAAAGGTTGGGCGCCTAGTTTTGACATAGAGATGTCACCCAACAACAAGAGTCATATGTGATATGATTAGCAAAGGTTGCTTACCGATTTACCTTGTCTTCTAGCAGTGATGCTAAAGCTCACTAGTCGACTTGTTAATTGTGGATCTTGAATCACTTAGTATCAATAGAGGGATGTTGATTTAAGTGGGAGTATATGCTATTAAATTGTTTAATATGTTTTACTCTTTCATGGTTACATGGCTTAGTATTTTGCATATTTTTTTGTTGTAGATCAATGGCACCGAACAATTCATCACCTTTTGCTTTGCGTTCGATTCTTGAAAAGGATAAACTAAATGGAACAAACTATTCGGACTGGGTCCGTAACCTGAGAATTGTTCTCAGGGCTGAGAAAAAGGAAACTGTTCTGGATACCCCAATCCCGGATGAACCTGCTGATAATGCAACTGCTACCCTTAAGAATGCCTACAAGAAAGCATGTGATGAATCTCTTGAGGTCAGTTGTCTTATGCTTGCATGCATGGAACCTGATCTTCAAAAACAGTTTGAGGATCAGGAAGCGTACGATATGATCGTTGCGCTTAAGGACATGTTCCAGACTCAGGCCAGGACTGAGAGGTACAATGTCGCTAAGTCCTTTGTGGAATGCAAGCTGGCAGAGGGAGCAGCTGTAGGCCCCCATGTGATCAAAATGGTTGGTTACAGTCAGACTTTGGAAAAGCTTGGTTTTCCATTAGGCCAAGAGTTGGCCACTGACTTCATTTTGGCATCTCTTCCATCTAGCTATGGGCATTTCATTTCGAACTACCATATGCATGGGGTGGAGAGGGGCCTTAATGAATTATGTGGGATGCTGAAAACAGCAGAATGTGACATTAAGAAGTGTGCAGGGCATAGCCATGTGATGGCTGTGCAGAACAAGCCTAGCTTCAAGAAAAAGGGCACTTCTTGGCAGAAGAAGAAGGGCAAGGCTAAGGATACGATCCCTAAGCCAAACCCTGCACCCAAGCAAAAGGCTGGTCCTGCAGGAGACACTGAGTGTTTCTTTTGTCACGAATATGGCCACTGGAAGAGGAACTGCAGCAAGTACCAGGCTTCTTTGAAGAAAAGTGGAAGTAAGAGTACTTCCCACTCAGGTACACTTGTTGTAAATGTTGTGGACATTTTTCTCGCAGATTCTTATGTTAACTCTTGGGTATTTGATACCGGATCGGTTGCTCATATTTGCAATTCGATGCAGGGGCTAATAAGGACTAGAGAAGTGCAAAAAGGCGAAGTGGATTTTCGCGTCGGAAATAAAGCAAGGGTTGCTGCATTGTTCGTCGGCGTCATGCAACTTCACCTTCCGTCAGGATTTATCATGGAGTTGAATAATTGTTATTACATTCCTAGTATGGGTCGAAACATTTTATCACCTTCATGTTTGATGAGGGATGGTTATTCATTCGCGAGTACAAACAATGGTTGTGTAATCTCTAAGAATGCTATGTTTGTGGCTGATGCTCCCATTGTGAATGGGTTATTTATTTTAAATCTTGATAATGCATGTGTTTACAATGTTAGTGCTAAAAGGCTTCGGCCAAATGATTTGAGTCCTACCTATCTATGGCATTGTCGTTTGGGGCATATAAGTGAAAAGCGCATGAAGAAGCTCCATGGTGATGGTCTTCTAACTTCGTTTGATTTTGAATCATACGAGACATGTCAAGCTTGTTTACTTGGAAAGATGACCAAGACGCCTTTCAAGGGGTTTCCCGAGAGAGCGACAGACTTGTTGGAACTCATACATACTGATGTATGTGGACCAATGAGCACGACAGCCAGAGGAGGATATCACTACTTCATTACTTTCACTGATGATTTCAGTAGATATGGCTATGTCTACTTGATGAAGCATAAGTCTGAAACTTTTGAAAAGTTCAAAGAGTTTCAAAATGAGGTAGAGAATCAACGTGGCAAGAAAATAAAGGCCTTGCGATCTGATCGCGGAGGCGAATATTTGAGTCACGAGTTTAGCAATCATCTTAAGAGTTGCGGAATTGTTCCACAGCTCACGCCGCCCGGAACACCTCAAAGAAACGGGGTCTCTGAACGGCGTAATCGAACTTTGTTGGACATGGTTCGATCGATGATGAGCCAGTCGGATTTACCATTATCATTTTGGGGTTACGCGCTAGAAACAGCAGCTTTCACACTAAATAGGGTACCATCTAAATCCGTAGTTAAGACACCATATGAGATGTGGACTGGAAAGAATCCCAGTTTGTCTTTTCTAAAGATTTGGGGTTGTGATGCATTTGTCAAGCGACTTCAGTCAGACAAGCTAACACCCAAATCGGATAAGTGCATTTTTGTGGGATACCCAAGGGAAACCTTAGGGTATTACTTCTACAACCGAGAAGAGGGCAAAGTGTTTGTCGCTCGTAGCGGTGTTTTCCTAGAGAAAGAGTTTCTCACAAAGGGAACGAGTGGAAGGTCGGTGCGACTTGAAGAAGTTCAAGATGAGCCAGTCGGGGATGCTTCTACGAGTGATGCTATTGTAGCAGAACAAGTTGAGGAACCCGTGGCAATAGAAGCACCACAACCACGAAGGTCGGCGAGGCTCCGCGAAGCGCGAGAGTTATTATTGTTAGACAATGATGAGCCTGCGACCTATGCAGAAGCGATGGTGGACCCAGACTCTGAGAAATGGCTGATTGCCATGAGATCCGAGATAGAGTCCATGGGAGACAATCAAGTTTGGAACTTGGTTGACCGGCCTGATGGTTTTAAAGCCATCGAGTGCAAGTGGATCTATAAGAAGAAGATTGATATGGATGGAAATGTTCACATCCATAAAGCTCGACTTGTTGCAAAAGGTTTTCGACAAGTTCAAGGAGTTGACTACGACGAGACTTTCTCGCCCGTAGCGATGCTTAAATCTATACGGATCATTCTAGCCATTGCTGCACATTTCGATTATGAGATATGGCAGATGGACGTCAAGACGGCTTTCTTAAATGGAATCCTTTCTGAGGACGTGTATATGATGCAGCCCGAAGGTTTTGTCGATCCAAACAATGCTGGAAAGGTATGCAAACTTCAAAAGTCCATTTATGGGCTGAAGCAAGCATCTCGGAGTTGGAACATTCGATTTGATGAAGTTGTAAAGGAGTTTGGCTTCACCAAAAACGAACAAGAACCTTGTGTGTATAAGAAAGAAAATGGGAAATCACTTGTGTTTCTAATCTTATATGTGGATGACATATTATTGATTGGAAATGACATTCCTATGCTCGAGTCTGTTAAGACCTCATTGAAAAATAGTTTTTCTATGAAGGACTTGGGAGAAGCGGCATATATTCTGGGTATCAAGATCTATAGAGATAGATCAAGGAGGCTAATTGGATTAAGCCAGAGTACGTACATTGACAAAGTGTTGAAACGGTTCAGCATGGAAGAGGCTAAGAAGGGGTTCTTGCCCATGTCTCACGGCATTAAACTCAGCAAGACTCAGTGTCCTTCGACCACTGATGAGCGAGAACGCATGAGTAGGGTTCCATATGCTTCGGCTATTGGATCCATCATGTATGCAATGACATGTACTCGCCCAGATGTTTCCTATGCTCTAAGTGTTACGAGCAGATACCAGGCTGATCCAGGTGAGATTCACTGGACAGCGGTAAAGAATATCCTTAAGTACTTGAGAAGGACTAAGGATATGTTCCTAGTTTATGGAGGTGAGGTTGAACTCAGTGTAAAGGGTTACACAGATGCGAGTTACCTTAATGACTCAGACGACTCGAAATCGCAATCAGGTTATGTGTTTGTCATGAATGGTGGTGCTGTGAGCTGGAAAAGTTCCAAGCAAGATACAGTGGCCTCCTCTTCAACAGAAGCTGAATATATTGCTGCCTCGGAGGCTGCAAAGGAAGCTGTTTGGATTAGGAATTTCCTGATCGCTCTTGGTGTGGTTCAGGGCTCGTCCAATCCCTTGGACGTTTATTGTGACAACAATGGTGCTATTGCACAAGCCAAAGAACCTAGACAGCACCAGAAGAACAAACATATTCGCATGCGCTACCATCTGATTCGTGAGTTCATTGATGAAGGTAGTGTCATGTTATGCAAAATACATACGGACTCAAATGTTGCTGATCCCTTGACTAAGCCACTCCCGCAGCCTGCGCATGAAGCGCACACAAGAGCAATAGGTATTAGACACTGTCTAGATTGACTCTAGTGCAAGTGGGAGACTGAAGGAAATATGCCCTAGAGGCAATCATAGAGATGATTGTATTTCATGTGTATCCATGAGTTATTATAATGTTCCTTGAATATCCATATACCAGGCAACTTGTATTGATTGGCAATTATGTGAATTGTTTGTGAAACTCTTTACTTGTATGGTTATCTAATAATTGTCCCTAGTCGGAGTTCATGCGAGGACACACGTGAATATTAGACTAGCACATCGATTGGTTAATGACTATGTTTCGCAAGTCATTGACATGGAGATGTCAAACCAATGATGTGGACACATGTTATGAACATGGGGTTGGACTGACCCAACATGAGACTAGCAATAATACTTGCAGCTCTCTCTACACATCGTGTACGTTTTGTCCTTAGACCTGAGATTGTCGCATGTACTTGAGATGTGGATCGACCTACTTTGGGGCTATCAAACACTACTCCGTAACTGGGTAGTTATAAAGGTAGCTTTCGGGTTTGTCCTGATACATGCTGCAAGGCATCGGTCAATCAAGATGGGATTTGCCCCTCTCTACTTGAGAGAGATATCTCTGGGCCCCTCGAGTGATCGGATCCAGAAATGCATGGCCGTGCTACATATGGTTAAGAGTTAACCTAGTAAAGGGATTCTGAATCACAGTATCGAGAAAGAGAGGTCAGCTTAGAGCTAGACCAAATATCGTGAGGCAAAGGGAAAGACATGTACTCAACCTTGTGATGGTTCGTCCGAATGATCTTTATATGCGTTTAGGAGTTGGCACGTCTTGCTAGAGGCCGCTACCAACTATTGACGGAGTAAGTGTACTCGCGTCATGTCTATACGTGTATGAACCTATAGGGTCACACACTTTAGGGGCTGGAAGCCTAATGAGGATTGGATCCGAATTAGACCAGGCTTAGGCTGCTAATGGGCTGCTAATGTAGAAGCCCACCAGGGATGCCTATATAAGAGGGAGTGGGGCGAGCTGAAAACGAGAGAGCATTCCACCCAGCCGCCACTCCTCTTTCGCCTGTGTTGCACGCGCAGACCTAGCAGTCTGGCGTGTGACGACTTCCACTCCGGACGTGTGGATACCTCGGAGGTGCTGCATCTGTAGCACTTGGACGAGCCGCGCAAAGGGGAGCTGCTCGTGGGACGAGGACGAGGAGGAGACGTAGAACATCTACACTGCCGCAACGTGCTTCATCGAGTTCCGCACCTGCGCGTCTAGCGGTAATCCCGTGATCTATGACAATAGTATTCCTGGTTGACGCGGTAGAAATTTTTGATTTTACGCTAGTGTAGCCTACCCGTTACCCTTCATTGACATCCAGTCCATTCCTAGTACCACTTCCAATCCTTTGGTTCCAAGTATTATTAGATTAGCATAAAAATCTATCCCATGTATTCTAATAGGCACAACTTTGAAATTTTTTCTAGCTTTTGTAGTTGAACCGGGGATTTGAACTATCATGACATGCTTCAAGTTGGTTTGGTGAATCTTACTAGTGCATGCAAATTCTTCGGTGACAAATGAGTGCGATGCTCCCGAATCAAACAACACTCTTGCTAAAACTAAGTTAACAGAAAACATACCCAACACTACATTTGGCGCTTCCTAGGCTTCTTCGGCGTTCATGTGGAAGAGACGACCATTGCGGTTGTGAGGGTTCCCTGGGGCGAATCTTCTTCCTAGTTGAGCACGACACTGCTGTTGAGTTAAGGCATTCACATTGGAAGTAGCTGCAATCTTCTTGGGGCACTCATTGGAATAGTGACCCTTTAATCCACACTCGAAACAGGTGATGTGAGACTTGTCTTTAGCTACGACGGGAACAACATTGCTTCCAGTTCTGGGTGCAGTGTTGTTGTTGTTGTTGCTCTTGGGAGGGGCACGGTTGAAATTGCTGGTGTTGCCGGGGTGATTGTTGTTTCCTCCGGGCTTCACATTGCCTCCGCTATGGTTGGGGTAGCTTGGGCGAGACATTGGGGGTCAGTTGTTCCTTGGTGCATATCCTGGTGAGGGGTTGGGATGGTACTTCTGGTGACTGTTGGATCCAGATTGCTGCATCATACGACGTTTGCGATTGTCGTTTGCCTGGTTAATCTTTCCTTCCATCTGAATTGCGGAGTTGACTAGCTCTTCGAGATCTTGGAAACGGATGTTGACGAGGACAGTCTGCATCTCGTCATGTAGTCCGTTCAAGAATCTCTCCTTCTTCTTGGCCTCCGTGTTGATCTCATCAGGTGCATACCTACCAAGGGACATGAATCTGTCACGGTACTCCACTACATTCATTCTGCCTTGCTTCAACTCTCTGAATTCATCCCTCATTCGGGTGACTAGACCCTGCGTCACGTGGGTGCGGCTAAACTTGATTTTGAAGGCTTCCCATGTCATCGCTTGACCATGGTTCATTGTGCGGATACTGTTCCACCATGATCTTGCATCTCCTGCCAAATAGTGGGTGGCGAAGAGAACTTTCTTGTTGTCATCAACTTTGGCTACTTCTAGGTTGTTCTCCATTGTCTGCAACCAGTCACCATCATCCAATGGGTTCTCCGAAGTGCTAAAGATTGGGGGATTGGTATTCTGGAAATTTTTCAGCTTGGATCCTTGATGATCCTGATTTACATGGTTCTGGTTGTTGAGAGCCATCTGGGCGATCTGTTGCAGTGTTGCTAGATTAGCTTGGTGCTCTGCCCTTCTTGCTTATTTGTCTGTGATGAGATTCTGCAGGATCTGCAGCATTGGGTCTTGCGATGAGCTGCTCCCTCCTTGGTTTCCACGAGTCATCTGAAGATTGAGGTGGATAAAGGGGTAAGAAGGAAAGTTCTAATGTTCATGGTTTTGATTTCAAAGCTAAAACTTTGAGTTTGACTCAGGTTTTGCAACTAACTTCTTTTCATTCATTCATGCAAAGCACAAGATACAAACACACACACACACACCACAACAAAGGAAAACAGATGGTTTTAAGAACCATTCTACAAGCTACGATACAATGGGACCGATACATCTCATGCTACGACAGTAATCTAGTGCATCTACTCATCGTCGATGAAGTTGGAGTCGTCATCGTCGGTGTAGAAGTCCACGACATCCTCCTCCAGAGATTCATCATCATTGCTGAGGTAAGAATCAATATCTCCCTAGATGTCTTCACCTTCCTCTTCTTCTTCCTTGGCTTCAAGCTGAGCTTCTTTCTCCTGGATGGTCTTCTCGAGGTCGGCCACCTTCTTGCGAAGACGGGCGATGGTGCGATACTTCTATTCGCACTGGAGGCGAAGAGACTGACGGTCCTTGACAAGCAGTGAGAAAGTCTGGGCCTTCTGGACAGCAATGGCACGGTCGTGGTTGGCAAACTCCCTAGCATTGTCCAATTCCTTCTAGCGATCGTACATCAGGGAGTCAAGGTTCTCCACTTGACGCTTCAACTCCAGGTGACTTGGCATCTCCATTGGCATTCCCATGAAGTCACGCCTTGCATAGTGCGCAAAGAGGGTTCCTTGGATTTGTTTGACACTAAGGGCACATAGACATGCGAGAGCTTCATGCATTGCCCTGGCTAATCCATCTAGCCAGTTGTTCTCTCTTACGGAGAACTGGATTCTCCCGGACGTTGGTACTTCTATGCTTCCTCGAAGATCAGTGGTGACTAGCCATTGTAAATCTCCTCCTGGGGGTCCAGGAAGTTGAGCTCCAAGAAACTCCGGATGTGGGCGTCCCAATAACTCAGACAGTGAATCTAGATCCCTCTCGAAGGTTAGTTGGCCTTCGTTGCCCAACTGGTAGAACTTGCTGAACTGAGTCTCCATCTACAAGAATTTACGATGAGGAAGTTAGTGAAGTGATCAAGTGTGTCAAATTTTATGTAGTAAAGTAAGAATTGGAGGAACATGAAGTTTTGAGAAAGAATGAATTCCCAAGGGTAAGAGAGGAAATAGTTTTTCATAAATACTCACTTTGGTTTTGAAATTAAGTTTTTGTTCTAACTAGGGTCTCATATGGTCAGGATGGCTCTGATACCAACTTGTCAACACCCGGATTTTTAATCCTAGATGCATGTTTTGTCATAGATCGCAATCCCAGGATTACCATTTTTGCGAGGCATAACAGATTGGATATCACAGTACATCATCCATTACAAACCATAATAAGGTCTTACTGGAATAAAGTATCTCATGATCCAGTCTTAATACAACAAGCAGCGGAATAAATAATAAGCGTAGCGGTGGGGTCCATCTTCAGAGTCCGAGGCAATGCTGACGATGGGAGATGATCCTAGTTATCATAGCCGCCCTACTGTCCTTCTTCTTGGTAGTATCCTTCATAGTCTGACCATAGGAATAGCCAGGGACAAAATCCATGAGTACTCTTTAAGTACTCGCAAACTACCACTAACAAGTAGTATAGTTCTAGTATGAAAATCTAACTCTAAGTTTACTTGTAAACTTAAGTTTGAAACCTAAGCCGAGTTCAGAAACAAAGAAAGATAAAAGAAGTTTGAAAAAGCACTTAAGTGGGAATTTAAATGTCATAGTCACAACTCTATTGTGGTCAAGTCATGTCACAATTCATTTCATAAGTTGTTTTGAAAACATCTGACAACGGGACAGTATGGCCACTCCAACTGTCCATAACCGCGGACACGGCTATTCAAATAGTTTGACACTCTACAGAGATGGTAAACTTTCACCACAAGATTCGATACATCTGTCAGGGATAACCCTAAATCATCATACTTAGTATGCAGTTAATCAAACATAAACTTTCCTTTGCACACTCTAGTATAAGGACCTCTCCTATAAGCATGGCCTCCCAACCATGACCATCTGTCATCTTGGGCACTGCATAGGTGTACAACATTGAGAGGTAGCCTCAGCTCAAACCTCTCCCGCGAGGGAACTAATACTAATGCATATAAACTTCCGACTAAGCCTTACCCAATTCAGGTATTGTGGTTGTACGATAAAATTGGAATTGTATCTCATCCAAATC
The DNA here is from genome assembly GCA_910589775.1 of Avena eriantha. Classification (NCBI taxonomy): domain Eukaryota; kingdom Viridiplantae; phylum Streptophyta; class Magnoliopsida; order Poales; family Poaceae; genus Avena; species Avena eriantha. The sequence continues at coordinate 41,110 of CAJUXJ010001661.1, forward strand.
CAACCATTAGTTTTTTGTAAAAGGGCTAAGGCTCATGCCTCAACATTTTCATCATCATAAACCATTTGTGTTTCTCAACACATGTGAAAACATCTCAATAAAATGACTCATCACTCCATGGTTTTCACAATTCATTTTCACCAAGTGTTCCCATCTAAAGTGAGTCAAGTTTTGACTTAGCTCTAAGCTACTAAGTTAAGAGTGTTCACTAAGGTGGGATGCTAATCTCAAATCTCATTCCATAGAATTACATCTAAGGTTATCTACATAGGTCAAGTTTTATACTGCTTATGCTACCTTCAAAACAAGTAAGGTACTTTAATAAAGTAAAGAAGTAAAAGCTTGGAAATAAAACTTGGGGTAGGTAATAGTCAAAGTGGTATAATCAAAGTATGCCTAATGCATCTTTCTTAGGTTATCTAGCTTAATTCTAGCTTGCTAACCATAGCTTGCTCAGTTTACTTGAAGTGCTAGGCTTGCCTTGGTTGGTGAAGTGGTTGAAGTTCTCTTCCTCTTCCTCTTGGTAGAACTCCTCCTCCTCGAAATCTTGGTCGGTACTATCGTCTATAAATACAGACGGGATACACAATCACCAAACAATACTTAACTAGTCTACTTAGCACACTAAGGCACACATTTGATGATCTAGTATCATCACAAGCATCACAAGGTTTAATGAACTAGTTTCATTCTTTTTATTTGAGAAAAGTAATTTCTACTCATTGAAATTAACTAAGATTTAATATTCTCCAATTAAAATATGGGATCATGTGGACACATGTCATCACCACATATTCTAACATATGGGAATGTGATTTAAATGTTGGATCACATTTTAATAAGTTTAAGTTTAATATTTAATGATTTAAAGTGACTAGAAATGCCTATATAGCATTATTTTGGTACTAGTCCAAAGTCACTGCATGCAAACCTGAATATTATTACATATTCAGATAGGTATGTTTAAATGTGATTGTTGAGAGTTAGAATCAACTCAAAAGCTATTATGGTTGATTTTATAAAAATGTTTGAATGTGCAAAAGCTTCTATCTTGTTATTTTTACTAGGAGAGATCTCTAACTCTAAATGAATTAAATCCAACGGGCTTGGATAGATCTTTAGAAGCTTTCCAACAAAATTGGAATCACTCGATTTGGTTCAGTAAATCTTCTTGAATTGATTTTTAAACTAAGGGACAAAATTGAGTTTAAACCTAAATAGAAAAATCTATATTTCAATTAACTGGGTCGCGCAGGAAAGGAAATGGGCCGGCCCAGTGATGCTCCGCGGCACAGAGGGCGGCCGATAGGTTGGTCCCGCTTGTCAGCAAGACTTAAAACCTGAAACGGTATGGGACGATCTGGGTGCTACAATTAGAATCGAGATCAATGGTCCACAGTCGTCGTCAACGATGGACTCGTCGCTGGCAAGACCGAACCCTAATCGGCCAGTGGGGGTCTACTGGGGACGTACCAGGGCTCTAGCTAGTGCGACAAGGCGGGTGATCGAACTGGACGGCGACGGCGGACTCAGGCGAGGTCACGGCAGGGGCTGCGGTGGACGGAATCGATGACAGCTTCTCCTCCTCTACAGCGGGCTCCTCCGGTGCTATTCTGGTGAACTATGGCTCGAGAGGCTCCGGCGAGAGGTGGGGAAGGATCAGTGGTGAGAGGGGAGTTGAGTGGTCTGAAGAAATGGTGCTGGGGAGGGCTCCTTATATAGGCTCGACGAGGGGACCAAGAGGGCGACGACGAGCTCGTCGGTGATGACGATACAGGGCGCTATCAGCATCGGCGGCATAGGAGGACGGTGGCTTGCCTCCTGGCGGTGCTCTATGGCTTAATGGCACGGCTAGGGGCGGTGGAATATGGTCAGGAGCATCTCGCGCTCGGAGGGACAGAGGCGGTGCTCGACGCGGCGCTCGGTGACTGTGGGTCGCGCGGCGGTGCATGGCCATGTCTGGCGGGTTGCTGGGGTCGAGAAAGAGTGGCGTGCGCGGGATGGGGTCGAGGGGCGGTCTGGTATGTGCTGGCGGCTATTGCGCTCTGGCGCGCTCTAGAAAGCTCACAGAGAGAAAGGGCGGCAGCGCTGGAGAGTGGTCCAGGGCCTGGCCCGGCTTGGAGAAGGGGCAGTGAGGTGCGGTAGGGTTGGGCGGAGCTAGAGGACACGCTGGAATGGCGGGGCGCTGTCCCTAGCGCATTGCCCTCTTCTGGCCGGCGGTGACCACAAAGTGGAGGTGCTCCACTACTTCTGCGGCTAAGGGGTAGGCCGGTGGGGTGTTGGTTGGACTCAGGGGGGACAGGGGAGAGTAGAGAGGGTGCAATGGGGGACAATGGCTTAATTAGAAACAGTAATAGTTAGGCCATTTTATTTCTGTCTGCAACCTGTTCCATCAAATGGCCGCAAGAACAAAATGTTTGAATTTTGGGCTGAATTTTGGTGGAGTGATGTATCTTATGCTTGAGCTTCTAGGTGTGCTTGGGTTTTAAAAGTGGAGTTCATTTCAGTGGTTTTTGAATAAGTGTGATTTATACATATGAACTACATTCAATTTTCAAATGTCATTTAAATTTAGTGTTTGAAAGTTTTTGGGATGAAACAAAGTGGGCCTTGGTACATCACTACTTGTACTAGCAAGGGGTGCAAAGAACCACAATTGTTTCTGTTAGGATTTGAGTTCTAGGAATAGCTAAAGTAGGCATGGTGATTAAAATGGCAAAAGTGACCTTTTGCTTATTTTATTCTTTTTGATTTGTTTTTCTTTGGGATTTGTTTGTGAATGATCTAGATGATGTTTAATTCACCTTACAATCATTTTACAACCAATGGATCACTCAAACATGGCAATTCAAAATAACTCCTAATTTAAATGCATACACATATGAATGCTTAATCATTTTAAATGCAAAAAGGTTTTGTTAACCCTAAATTTGATGATTTGGATCTTAATAACCTTGGATTAGAGTTTTGGGATGTTACACGTGGTGACCTTGGGGATATGCTAAACGGCAATATCACGACAGTTGGCGCCCACCGTGGGGCAAGAGTCGCTTCGAGCTCTACATCGGGCGAGGTCCAATCTCTTCACGATAATCCGCAACACTGTAGCCATCAGACGCATTGTCTTCTCCAGAAACATCCCGATCGTCCCTCTAGATGAGGTTTGCGTGCCGGCGAAGACGAACCCCACGCGCTGCTCCATCATTCCCTTTAGAGACATCCACATCTTCATTGGTGAAACCGACTCGTGTCCTAGCTCCTAGGAAGTCCGAAACTCGTCAAGCCCCGCACAGACCGCCTATGAGCAGGACACGCTCGTGTAAGGATCTGGGCCATATCTCTCATTGGAGTATGGTGTCTTAGATCAGGAAAATTCAAGGCCCACCCAAACTGCCCCTGTGCAGGATATAAAGGTGGAAGGACCTCGCAAATCCACTTGGCTTCCCCGAGCGTTAGAGATTCGCAGGTCACATTTTGTCGGCATCATCACCATCTTCGATCTGGCCAGATGCATTCAAAGGGACGGAGAACCTCCCCACGAATACCTTGCCAGATGGATGAGGGTGAGGGAACCCTAGAGGGCGACCGCACCGATGAGCTCGTGTATCACTTCGTGGAAGGGCTCACACCTAGAACACTCCTCCGGCATACCCTCCGAAGGCGGCATGCCGCGGGTCCTCTCAGCCTTGGTGATATGGTCACAATTGTCAACGAATACGCGGACGCCAATGAGGAGGTCAAGGCCACGATCACTATTGTAACCGGAGGATCAAATAACAATGGCCTACCTCCTTCACCCTCCACATCCGCCATTGCCAACACCGAACATAACTCCGACTCCGTCCTCGACGCGCTATACGCCGACATCAATATGGATGGCGGCGGCTCGGAAGCTAACTCGGAGGAATATGATGCTATAATGAGGGAGATCGAGCAGGAGATTGAGAAGGAGGAGCGCGCGGAGAAGACCAATGCTTCCCACTAGGTACTAGTCGCCATTGGGAGCTTGGTGGAAGAAGACGGATAGGAACCGGAATGTGAGAGAGCTCCGCCCACGCCAGCGGTTACGAGAGCAACAGCGGCCAAGAAAGACACCGAGCCTCCGGCTCTGGCCAAGGCCTTGCCCCCTCTGGTTATCAGCTCGCAACCGGCATAGGAACTCAACACGGCCCCCAGTATTTCCAAGCAATCAAATCAGCCGCCAATGCCAGCATCAATGTCTGCAGCTGGCAACCCATTGGTTACTCCTGCTGACATGTAACTACCTCGGTGCATTACGCTCTTAGTTACATGCCTGGATGAGCGAAAGTGGTTAAAATAGTACGGTGGGGCCCGGGGCCACTCACGGTAGACCTTGCGGCCGTCCTAACCACTTTCACAACATCGGGACAAGAACGAGCAGCGTAATCGGCAGGTGAAGGGATCAACTACATACACAAGTGAGTATGTATGCAAGCCACATCCAACAGTCCTCAAAGCCATTCCATCTAAAAGAAATAGAAATATTGCAACGCCATACGGCAAGATCCTAATATCCTAGATAGATATAATAGTTTCGAATAGCTCCTCATACATCAAACATCAGAGTATCAGGCGGAAGCGGAAAACAAGATCCAAGTACGGATAAGAAGCAAATCGACATAAGATGCCACATAAATAAACACATCCTGCCCACAGATCTCACGGATCCCCGTTCCCGGAATCTCTACACCGAGTGATCGTTGCCAACATCATCTGTCTCCTCCACCCAGTATCCATCTTGCGAGTACACCTGTTCATCTGAATCAAACAATTTATCGTGTGAGACCCTAGGGGTACTCAGCAAGTCTTTATGCCTCTAAAGGGGACACAACCTGGGGTGACGCAATTGCAGCAAAAGATAATAACTAACAAATCTATAGATACTCGCTAACCATCCGCCTAACCAATGATAGACGGATGTCCGTGAATTAAGAACAACAGTTATAACAGTATAATTAATAGATCCATCCTCCTCCTCGCTTACCAACGAGGAAGCGGACGAACAACCCCCATCCGTTGGCAGTTTTATTAACCATTCCATGAGTATTGCACTATTTACTAGTCAAGTACTTAGTCAATTTAAAAGCGGTACTTTAGTTAGACTTGTCTATGATCGAGAAACTATGCTCCAAGTCGTCCATAACCGCGGACACGGCTTTCAGAAAGATTTACCCTGCATGGGTGCACGAATAGCAACACACACTCGATCAACCTCGGAAAAACCAACTTAAAACCCAACGAGGCATTCACGAAAAAGCAATCACAGGATTCAGAAATATTTCAGGGGGCCGCCCCATTAAGCTACCCGCAACGAAGCTAGCTGACTCCGAGACGGACTCAAGGTTTGCGCCAATGGTTGTAAACGACTGGGAACCTGAAAGTGTGACTGGGCTTGTCGATACCGCGAAAACACTCCACAATTCTTAAACAGTACAGGTGCTCCTCGCACAATCTTAAATAAAACAGTAAAGCATGGCATAAGTACAAGATAGTAACAAAACCCCAAACTACTTTGTGGCCCCAAGAAATAAGAATGAATCAAGCTCTGGCTCAGGGGGGTCCATAAGGCCTCCCGGATGTGGACAGTGCGAATAGTCAAGGAATAGGAATCAAGTACTCGGGGTCCTACGGGACACAAGTGAGCATGAAAAACCAGTTAGCAGATATTGCTCACCGGTGCCTCTTTCATTAGTTATCCCATTACTACTCAGGTTAAGTTGTTTAGGTACCTCGTTATCAATCAGACACTCACATACCCTACACATGCTTTGCTATGACTCAAATGGCTCAAACAACTCCTGTAGTAATGGCTCATGGGATGGAGGAACAAGCTTCAGTGGGGTTTAAAAGTAAAGGCTATGCAGTACATGGGATTCAATTTAATGCAATCGCGACTCAATGATGCAAGAATAAGATAGAGGCAATAGGTACTATATGTATGCAAGCATGTGGTAGTGCTTGCCTGGTAGCTTAGTTGAAGCGAGAGATGGATTTGGGTAGAACTCCTGTGGTTCCTGATAATTCTCCTGCTAGGCGTCTATTCGAAGAAGAACCAAACAAACAAGGGCCAACATAAATAAAGTGCACAACCATATGATTAAAATGCGACAGCAAACAAGCATGCCATGATGAATGATGCACAATTTACATGGCATTAATGTAGCATGGCATGGTGAGCTGTGAGGTACAAGAATAAAGCATTTTATTATTTATTTGGTCAAGTTTTATTGCCATAAACAGTTCTGATTTTTAATAATGACATGATGCATGCTTCAATTCCGAACAAGGAATGCATAGATAGAACGGGCTCTTCGCGCTGATCGATTTAGACATATTATTTGTCAAATTTGGAGTTATAGAATTAAAGTTATTAATTTATTAAGAAAAGGGCATTTTATTTGTAATTTTAATCATCTCGAAAATTTAAAGTGGTCAAACATTATTTTGAATAGCATATTTGAATTCCTCACATTTTTTTGATTCAAAAACATATATCATTTGTATTATTTGGATTTATATTTTAAAAGTTATTTAAAAACAGATTTGAAATCTTATTTAAACATTTCTGAATTTGTTTTATTTAAATAGATAAACAGAAAAACTTTTTATACCCAGACGAATTCAACCCAAGTCACTGACGGGTGGGACCAGAGTTGTTTGGGCGGTCAACGGCGCGCGACGGTCTTTTCTTACTCGGGATCTATCTAGCCACCACCACTGACGAGCGGGACCGGTGTTAAGCAGGCCCACACGCGCGCGCAACCGATGTGGGCGTGACACCTGGCGGCGCTAGTGACTGCGGGTTGGTGAATATGAAAAACCGGGTACCCTTTTGTAAAACGGACCCAGCGGCTGGCAGGTGGGCCCGTGAGGATTGCGGCTTGAGGAAAAATAAAAGAGGGGGGTTTGTGCAAAGTGGCCGGGGCCACTGTTTTTCTTCTCTGACGAACGGACAGGTCCGTCGTCGACAGAGAACGGTGCGGCGCGGGGGGGATCGAACCCGCGACGTGGGGGTGCGCGCAGAGGTGAAGCCGCTACGGTGGCTGTGGGGTGTTGACAGGAGGGGGCTAGACGGCTAGATGAGGCACTAAGCGGCGCGGGGACGTGCAGACGCTAGCGGCCGCCGCTGCAACCGAGAGTGCTCGGCACAACGCCCGGCGAGGCTAGGCCGCGATGGAGAGAGAGAGGGTGTCAGCGGGGACGGGTGGCTCACCACGGAGAGGACGGTGGTGACGGATCGACTTGGGGAGCAGCAGGGCAACGACGAGGCAGATGGCCGGCCAGAGCTAGGGTTTCGGCGGCGCATCGATGTGTAGCGCGGCCTGGGGCTCCTCCTCCTTGTCTGTGGGTATAGGGGCGTCGCAGGGGCTTGACTCGTCCTTCCTCGACACCCAAATCTCCACGCCACCGGCTTGAACGAGGAGGGGGAAGGTGAGGCCGACGACGGTCGGAGTTGGGGAGGAACGGCGGCAGGCAGGTGGTGGGGAGAAGAAGGGCGAGGCCCTGGGGATCTGGGGCTGCTACCAGACGAGGGAGAGGGAGTAGTTAGGGACGGGAGAGAGAGGGGATGCCGTTGGGGCTCGGGGTGGATAAAGGTGGCTTCGACCACCTTTCCTTCTCCTTCACGTGCTCGCCGTGGGCGGCCAGGGCAGGGTCGGGTAGGCCCTTTGTGGTAGAGAGAGAGAAAGGAGAGGGGGAGGCTCGGGTGGAGCTAGGGCTAGCCTCGGCTAGGGATTAGGGTTGGGGCTTGGTTAGGTTAGGGAAGGAGGGGTGGCTAGGCAGGTTAGGGTGGTGGTAGATGATTAGGTTAGAGAGGGGATTAGGGAGAGGTAGTTTAGGGTAGGGTTTAGTTATGATCCACTTGATCAAGCATGGATGGAGGGTGAAAAGGAGAGAAAGGTGAGGGTCGGGGTGAGGGGTAGATGGGGTGGTGGTGTGGGGTAGCTAGGTGTAGATTTGTTTCTCTCATTACCATTTGATTTTACTAGAATTTGATCCATTCAAAAATGATTCAAAACAACTAAAAGAAAAAGAAAAGATGGGGATAAAAGGAGGGAAATCCTTGCATGGGGCATGCATGCATTAAATGCATTGTTGCTAGTTGTGGCAACAACTAGTTTTAATAAGAATTCAAGTTTAGATTATTCCCCCAATTTTGGTTATGGAAGCCTTCCAACACATATGGTATTTTCAAATCATGGTCATGCATGAACAAGAATGTGGCCCATGCTAGTGGGTAGATACCGCTATTATTATCATCTAGCCACACCATAATTCAATCATGAACCTAATTCAGCAGACCACATGTGAGATGAGATCACTAGTTCACATGGTATAAAAAGGTGGCAAACATGCTACCATACACAATATTGTGAAAACAATTATAGCCATGGTATGGAAGCATGTAGAGAGTAGAGGGAACCATCCTCAATTATTTATGAGCTAGATATAGATACCAAAAGAAGAACATGGGCTCATATATAATTGAGATGGTGGAGAGGATGGAACCAAAAGAAGGGTGGTGGAATTATGAGGTGGTGACAAAGAAAGGTGATGAAGTGGAATACAAGATATGCCCCCAACTCAACTTGGGCATCAAGCATTTATCAAGATTCAGATACAATATATCAAGAGCCAGATACAATTAATAATGCATATGAGAGAAGAACCAAATGAAAAGGGTTTTATATGATGCTCAAATGCAAGGTGGCATGATGACATGAGTATGATATAATTATGATGCAACAATTATATGTAGGATGTAGCCATTATATTACTAGACCAAGTAGCATTACAATTGTTAGACAATTGGGATGCTACATGACAAGACAATATATGGTGCCCTCCTTGTTGATCCCATTACTATCGCCCATATCCAGAGCGTTACAGAGCTTGATGAGAAGCGTGCAGCAATCCTAGCGGAGGCCCAGTGCATTGCGGAACAAGGTGCCAAGCTAGACGAAGACATGGCCAAGGCACAATGATCCATTAAGGCAGCAAGAGGAGAATATCATTTTGCGGCCCGAAAGTTGGGGTGGCCAGGCAACACGGTACCCAAGTTGCTTACAATCAGCTGCATTGCCCAAAGTTGGCGTGCCAAATACTGAGAGGGTCTTTTTCGGCACAATTTCAACTTTACGTTTCAATACAAAATATCAGGCTAACGACCATCAAGTTGGGGCCCCCCTGTCAGCTTTCGCCATTATGTCACTGTTGTCATCGCTGCCATGTAGACTTGCAGCATTGGCGCATGCATCCTTTACGCGTCTTCTTCTTCCTCCGAGGCAGCAATCTGTGGTCGCGTCCATGGCGCGAAGCTAGGACTTTGATGAACCTGCTCGGCCCGGCTCTCCTCCCCATCCTGAATGGGAGCTCGCCCTCACCATGGCCGCACCCATGGCACGGCACGGGGACGGGAATTCATTCTCGGGTGAGATCTGTCACCATGCCGACCATGGTCAGTCCTGTTGGCCTCCTCCAAAATCTGAGATCACCCTCGCTGTGTTCGCACACTCACCAGCCACGGTGCCTTCCTCTCTGAACCCCAAAGCCACATCCACCCAGTTTGGCACAATGCCAACAAGGTGAAAATGCATCAAGTTTTCTTCTTGTGATTGTAGAAAAACATGTATGTACCATGGTCGTAGCATACTCTAACAATGTACACATATGTTGTTTACTAGATTTTCATTTGAAATTAGTAGCTCCGTGATGACGAAACAGAGAGAACCTAAATGGAATGACGTTGACGACCATGTTCTCTACTTTGCATTGCATCAACAAGTGCTCGCTGACGAAGGAAGTTACCAAGAGAGTGGAGTTCATCAGCCATTGCCAAACAATATGTGAACAAATCAATGAGCAAGTCAATGCAAATACACGTAGAAAATCTAGATGCATGTCATCAATCATCAATAGGTGGCACATTCTAGTGATGCGTTCAAATGCGTACACCATGTATCATTTGCTTGAAGTGGTTGTTATCCTGAGAAAAAATGCCTAGTATGCACATTACCTTTGTATGTTCTATGTTGCAATTCTGTTGTTATGAGCGTGGAAAGAAAGCTGGGCTTCACTAAATATTATGCAGTTAGGCCTAACTTAGTCTTACACAAATAATCATAGCTTAGTCTTTACAGAAATAAGCGTAACTAATGATAAAGATAAAGACAAATGGTTCATCGGATCTACCAGTATGAGCACTAGGTCCCTGGAGCTGGTGGTTTCATCGGAACGAACCAGAATGGTGTGTTTGGCCGTCTGGCATTCTCCATCAAATCGTACGACCCCACTGATGAGCCAATTGTAGGACCCCTCCCCCGACATGTATTCGGCTCCAGGTCGGATCTGGAGTGTCAACATTATAGGCGCGTGAGTGTGCAGCAAACACACAGTCTGCTATAAACACAAGAAGTGCTGGCACCTCAGCAACAACACCAGCATGTTCTTCCTAGACTCCGGCAGCAGCCTCAACAGGCATTTCATCAGCTTCACCAGCAGCATCCTCACCAGGTATTTCGTCAGCTTCACTAGCAACAGCATTAGCAAGTATTTCGTCACCTTCACCAGCAGCAGCATCACCAAGTATTTCGTCAGCTTCACCAGGAGCAGCAGCAACTAGTTCTTCGTCAACTCCACCACCACCAACACCAGCAACAGCATCAGGAGCCAGGGCTTCCTGAGCAATTACAGGTTCAACAGCTCTAGGGACTCCGACAAACAAAGGGTAGTTGATCCCTGTTGGGTCCGCAACATAGAAAACAAAAAATTTCCTACGATGAGAACTACACGCCAAGATCTATCTACTATGTACAGAGCAACGGGTGGACATACATCCATCGAGAACTTACCCTCGAAGACAACGAGTTTTGTTAACGAGTAGGAACTCATGGTTGATGTAGTCATACACTTGCCGATCTCAAGATCGTGAAGAAGTCCGAGCGCCGCAACTCAGCAGCGCATCCGTATTCGCACACACGTTCAAGCCACCCGACAACCTCCACCTCCTCGCTCCAGCGATCTAGCAGAAGCAGCAACTCCTTCCAGACGAAATTCCACCGGGAACATGTATCTCGCTAATCCGAGACCATGGGGGAATAATTCTAGAGGGGGAGAGAGATCCTTCACGAGGAGGTGTGAGGAAGGAGGGAGAGGGTGGACATATATAGGAGGAGAGGGGTACCCCCTTCACCATGGCTGGTGCATGGGGATGTGACCCCTCACCTCCCCCATTCATGTGGTGGTAACCCCTCCACATTAAAATTCCTCTTCACATTCCCTTTTAAAGTCCCGACTTTAAATGCATTAAAATTCTCAAAGTTTAATGCTCTCTCATTTAATAAAACTCTTTTATTAAATTTATTCAGAATTTTGGTAATTAATTTAATTAACAAACATTCACATATAACCCCTTGCAATATTTCAATATCACATGCAGAACCACTTTCTGCAATTTCACCCGAAACAATTTCTGGTTTCTATCGAAACAATTCCTGTGCTTTGCAATTCTTTCGTCTGAAACATATGTGCTCCAAAAAGGTGTCCGGTAACTCCTAAGTGTGTCACCCTATGGTTCGCGAATAATGCAGACATGATTGAGACTCCTCTTAGATCAATAATCAGAAGCGGGACCTGGAGGTCCATACTGACTCCTGCATATTAAACGATGACTTATGTGATCGTAAGAACCTTTAACGCTTGTAATTTAATCCCTTTGTCTCTTGATATAATACATGTCCGAGATTCGATCATCGGTATCCAAATACCTAGTCTGATCTCGTTACGGACATGCACTCTTTTCTCTTTCCCGTGATATAATATTCTCGTGATCACATCACTTGCTTGCAAGCTATCTCAATATCACCGAGAGGGCCCAGATGTCTATCCATCATCGGGATCGACAAATTCCACTCTTGATCCATCAGCCTCAACATAACACCTTCTTAGCACTGAACCCATCTTTATAGTCACCCTGTTACGGTGTGACATTTGATGTTATCAAGATACTCTTCCGGTGTTAGCAATTAACATGATCTCATGGTCTAAGGATAAAGATTACTTCGTATGATGTTATAGCAATATAAACATAATGACTTGATCTAAATGCTATACTTCGGATGAATGTTCATCACATCATTGCACAAATGATGTGACCTTGTTATTAACAACATCCAATGTCCAAGATCAGGAAACCTTGATCATCTTGTTAATCAACAAGCTAGTCTATAAGAGAGGCATAACTAGGAACCCTTTTTGTTTATTAAACACACATGTATTGATGTTTCCGATCAATACAATTCTAGCATGCAAAATAAACATCTATCATATATAAGGAATACATAATAACAACTTTATTATTGCCTCTCAGGGCATATTTCCTTCAGTCTCCCACTTGCACTAGAGACAATAATCTAGTTCACATAGTGATAAATCTAACACCCATCGAGTTCTGGTGTTGATCATGTTTTGCCCTAGGGAGAGCTTTAGTCAACGGATCTGCTACATTTAGTTCTATGTGTACTTTACAAATCTTTATATCTCCATCCTTGACATGTTCGTGGATGGAGTGAAACCGGCGCTTAATATGCTTGGAATTCTTGTGTGACCTTGGTCCCATGGCGTTGGCTATGGCTCCATTGTTGTCACAATAGATCACCATCGGGTCCAATGCACTAGGAACCACACCTAGTTCCGCAATGAACTCTTTCATCCAAACCACTTCCTGCGCCGCTTCTGAAGCAGCAACATATTTCGCCGTCGTCGTTGATCCAGCCACCACAGGTTGTTTCGAACTCCTCCAACTAATTGTTGCTCCGTTCAAGAGAAATACGTATCCATATTAAGAGTTAGAGTCATCCGGATCGGTGTCAAAGCTATCATCGACATAACACTTAGCGACTAGCTCTTCTTCACCTCCGTTTATAAGAAACATATCCCTAGTTCTTCTCAAGTACTTGAGGATGTTCTTGACTTCTATCCAGTGTTCCGAACCTGGATCAGATTGGTACCTACTAGTCAAACTAATAGCATGTGCCACATCCGGTCTTGTACATAGCATGGCATATATTATAGAGCCTATGGACAATGCATAGGGGATCTTATCCATCATCTCTCTTTCTTCCACCGTAGCCGGACTTTGATTCTTACTCAATGTCTTGCCTTGCAACATAGGTAAGAACCCCTTCTTACGTCCGTCCATATTAAACTTCTTTAATATCTTATCAAGGTATGTACTCTGCGATAGCCCAATTAGGCGCCTTGATCTATCTCTATAGATTTTAATGCCTAATATATATGACGCTTCATCAAGGTCTTTCATCGAAAATTTACTGTTTAGATAACTTTTAACATTGTTTAAAAGTTCTACATCATTTCTAATCAACAATATGTCATCCACATATAATATCAGAAATGCCACATTGCTCCCACTCACTTTCTTGTAAATACAAGCCTCTCCGTAAGTTTGGACAAATACAAAATCTTTGATCACCTCATCAAAGCGAAGATTCCAACTCCGGGATGCTTGCTTCAGTCCATAAATGGATCGCTTAAGTTTGCATACCTTATTAGCATCCTTAGGATCGACAAAACCCTTAGGTTGTATCATATACAACTCTTCTTCAATATTACCATTGAGGAACACAGTTTTTACATCCATCTGCCATATTTCATAATCGAAATATGTAGCAATTGCTAACATAATCCTAACCGACTTAAGCATCGCTACAGGAAAGAATGTCTCATCGTAGTCAACTCCTTGAATTTGTCGAAACCCCTTTGCGACAAGTAGAGCCTTATAGATGGTCACATTACCATCAGCATCAGTTTTCTTTTGAAAATCCATTTATTCTCAACGGCCTTTCGATCGTGAGGTAAGTCCACCAAGGCCCAAACCTGGTTCTCGTACATGGATTCCATCTCGGATTTCATGGCTTCTAGCCATTTGTTGGAATCCGGGCACATCATTGCTTCTTCATACGTTGCAGGGTCATCCATTTCATCAACCATGAAATTCACAACAGGATTGCTGTATAGTTCAAGAGCTACACGTGTCCTACTTGACCTGCGAGGTTCGGTAGTGTCCTCTTTCGGAGTTTCATGATCAATATCATTAGCTCTCTCTTCATTAGGTGAAGTCAACTCCAAAACAATTTCCAGTGTTGCGCTACTCGCCATTTCATGAAGAGAAGGTTCAATAACCTCTTCGAGTTCTACCTTCCAACTAGTCACACCTTTTGCGAGAAGCTCCTTCTCAAGAAAGGATCCATTCTTGGCAACAAAAACCTTGCCCTCGGATCTGTGATAGAAGGTATACCCAATCGTTTCCTTAGGGTATCCTATGAAGACGCATTTTTCCGCTTTGGGTTCGAGTTTATCTAGCTGAAGTTTCTTCACATAAACATCGCATCCCCAAACTTTAAGAAATGACAACTTATGTTTGTTTCCAAACCACAATTCATACGGTGTCGTTTCAACGGATTTAGATGGTGCCCGATTTAAAGTGAATGCAGCTGTTTCCAGTGCATAACCCCAAAATGACAGTGGCAAGTCAGTCAGAGACATCATAGATCGAACCATATCCAATAAAGTACGATTATGACGTTCCGACACACCATTACATTGTGGTGTTCCGGCAGGCGTGAGTTGTGAAACTATTCCACACTCTTTCATGTGTGTGCTATACTCGTAACTTAGATACTTACCTCCACGATCAGACCGAAGAAATTTGATCTTTCTATTATGATGATTTTCCACTTCATTCTAAAATTCCTTGAACTTTTCAAAGGTTTCAGACTTGTGTTTCATCAAATAGATATACCTGTATCTACTTAAATCATCCGTGAAATTAACAAAATAACGATATCCACCTCGCGCCGACACACTCATTGGTCCACATACATCAGTATGTATGATTTCCAATAAATCCGTCGCCCGTTCCATTGAACCGGAAAACGGCGTTCTAGTCAGTTTGCCCAAAGGGCATGGCTCACATGCATCAAATGATTCAAAATCAAGTGATTCCAAAATTCCATCAGAATGGAGTTTCTTCATGCGTTTAACGCTAATATGACCTAGACGGCAGTGCCACATATACGCAGATATATCATTATCAAGTTTTATCTTTTTAGCATTAACATTATGAATATGCGTAATATTACTATCGAGATCCAACAGAAATAAACCATTCAACATAGGTGCATGACCATAAAAGATATCATTCTTATAAATCGAACAACCATTGTTTTCAGATTTAAAGGAATAACCACTTTGCATCAAACACGATCCGGATACAATGTTCATGCTAAGTGCAGGCACCAAATAACAATTATTTAGGTTTATAACTAATCCCGATGACATATGGAGAGGTAGCGTCCCGGCGGCGATCACATCAACTCTTGATCCATTGCCGACCCGCATCCTGACCTCATCCCTTGCTAGTTGTCGCTTGTTCCGTAGCCCCTGAATCGAGTTACATATATTTGCAACTAATCCTGTATCAAATACCCAGGTGCTACTACGAGTACTAGTCAAGTACACATCAATAACATGTATATCATATATACCTTTATTTGCCTTGCCAGACTTCTTGTCCGCCAAATACTTGGGTCAATTGCGCTTCCAATGTCTAGTCCCCTTGCAATAGTAACACTCGGTGTCAGACTTAGGGCCAGCTCAGGTTTTCTTTTCAGGTGCAGCAATAGATTTGCCACCCTTCTTTCCCTTGTGCTTGCCTTTCTTGTCCTTCTTGAAACCGGTGGTCCTATTGATCATCAACACTTGATGTTCTTTCCTAATCTCCACTTCTGTAGTCTTAAGCATTGACAGAAGCTTGGGAAGAGACTTCTTCATGCCCTGCATATTATAGTTCATCACGAAGCTCTTGTAGCTAGGTGGCAGAGATTGGAGAACACGAAGTATGCCTAAGTCTCCATGAACACATTAAAATTAAAAGCAGGTGGTGCCATCTACAACATAATTTGTAAAGTTTGTTTAGCCTAAGTTTATGATAAAGTGAGTTCAACTAATCCAAATTACTAATGAACTCCCACTCAAAAACGACATCCCTCGTGTCCTTTTGGTATTTACATGAACCAAATCCACTACACCAAGTCCGATCATCATGTGAGTTGATGTAGCTTCAAAGGCGAGCATCTATATGGGCATAATATCAACTATATGACTCATGCTTAACCTTTCGGTCCGTGTTCCGAGGCCATGTTTGTACATGCTAGGCTCGCCAAGTAAGAACCTTAGTATTCGCGTGTGTAAAACGGTCTTACACCCATTCATATGAAAGCGTAGATTCGAGTACACCAGATCATCACGTGATGTCTCGAAGCACGATCCATAGAATGGTGCATACTTAAGGAAGAACACATTTTTTCTTGATATCAAAATGAGGGATCATCTTACAATGCTACAGAAAGCGCCAAACTAGCAGTATAAGATGCTAACATGTAGTGTGTAAAGTGAGATGATATGGTCCATGCATTTGATCTCTATCACTTGCATCATGGTATGATCTCTATCATTCCTTTGTGTGTAAGGCCAAGGCCTATGGAACTTACACGTTGAGTGTGTTGTAAGAGGATCTATCATACATCTACTTACAACAATATCATATCAATACACTAGCCCAGCAACGATCTAAACTAGACGCCTCTAATTTATCAATTGCAAGTTTTACGTGGCTTAGGGCTTTCGGAGATAGAATCATTCTTACCTACGAACATGAACCAGAACGAGGATAACCAAGTTATTAGCAACTCGTTGTAAATCAGATATTGACTATAGTAGGAGAGACAGACACCCGCGAGCCACTTATGCAAAACTAGTTGCATGTCAGTCGTGGAACCGGTCTCATGTACGATGACATGTAAGGTTGGTCTGGGCCGCTTCATCCCACTATGCCACCAATATCCTACGATGAGAACTACACGCCAAGATCTATCTACTAGGTACAGAGCAACGGGTGGACATATATCCATTGAAAACTTACCATCGAAGAAAATGAGTTTTGTTAACGAGTAGGAACTCGTGGTTGATGTAGTCGTACACTTGCCGATCTCAAGATCGTGAGCAAGTCCGAGCGCCGCAACTCAGCAGCGCATCCGTACTCACACACATGTTCAAGCCACCGGACAACTTCCACCTCCTCGCTCCAGCGATCCAGCGGAAGCAGCAACTCCTTTCAGGCGAAATGCCACCGGGAACATGTATCTCACAAATCCGAGACCATGGGGGAATAATTCTAGAGGGGGAGAGAGATCCTTCACGAGGAGGTGTGAGGAAGGAGGGAGAGGGTGGCCTTTTATAGGAGGAGGGGGTACCCCCTTCCCCATGGCTGGCGCATGGGGGGGTGACCCCTCACCTCCCCCATTCATGTGGTGGTAACCCCTCCACATTAAAATGCCTCTTCACATTCCCTTTTAAAGTCCCCACTTTAAATGCATTAAAATTCTCTTAGTTTAATGCTCTCTCGTTTAATAAAACTCTTTTATTAAATTTATTCAGAATTTTTTTAATTACTTTAATTAACAAACATTCACATATAACCCCTTGCAATATTTCAATATCACATGCAGAACCACTTTCTGCAATTTCACCCGAAATAATTTCCGGTTTCTATCGAAACAATTCATGCGCTTTGCAATTATTTTGTCTGAAACATATGTGCTCCAAAATGGTGTCCGGTAACTCTTAAGTGTGTCACCCTACGGTTCGCGAATAATGCAGACATGATTGAGAATCCTCTCAGGTCAATAATCAGAAGCGGGACTTGGAGGTCCATACTGACTCCTCCATATTCAAGGATGACTTATGTGATCATCAGAACCTTTAACGCTTGTAATTTAATCCCTTTGTCTCTTGATATAATACATGTCCGAGATTCGATCATCGGTATCCAAATACCTTGTTTGATATCGTTACCGACATGCACTCTTTTCTCGTTCCCGTGATATAACATTCTAGTGATCACATCACTTGCTTGCAAGCTATCTCAATTTGATATCACCGAGAGGGCCCAGAGTATATCTATCCTTCATCGGGATTGACAAATTCCACTCTTTATCCATGAGCCTCAACATAACACCTTCTTAGCACTGAACCCATCTTTACAGTCACCGTGTTACGGTGTGACGTTTGATGTTATCAAGATACTCTTCCGGTGTTAGCAATTAACATGGTCTTATGGTCTAAGGATAAAGATTACTTCGTATGATGTTATAGCAATATAAACATAATGACTTGATCGTAATGCTATACTTCGGATGAATGTTCATCACATCATTTCACAAATGCTGTGACCTTGTTATTAACAACATCCAATGTCCATGATCAGGAAACCTTGATCATCTTGTTAATCAACAAGCTAGTCTATAAGAGAGGCATAACTAGGAACCCTTTTTGTTTATTAAACACACATGTATTGATGTTTCCGATCAATACAATTCTAGCATGCAAAGTAAACATCTATCATATATAAGGAATACATAATAACAACTTTATTATTGCCTCTCAGAGCATATTTCCTTCAATCCAAGAAACACAGATTGTCCATTCAGTTTGTCGACTATGCTCTAGACTTCCTCTACTGGGTCTTTGGATGGGCATGCGGACCTCGAGAAAACGTGACACCGGAGCGATGGGTATGAAGAAAGTTGTGTCCCCATATGTTCTATTATATCACCAATGCTGTTTAATGCTCCCCTAATATGAATCCACATGAGTTCATCATCCTGTTTCGTGTCGCCTCCGAGAGGTGCCAGGAACCAGCGTCATGTCCCAAGTTCAGCATCTGCTACTTCATCTTTGATGACCGGAGCTGGAATGATGCACGGGGCTGCGTGGGTACTTGCGTGTTACTTACAGTCAGTAAGCAGAATTTTGAATGGGATTTTACATGCTATATGACACCATGACTCACCCCAAATGGACGGCTCCTAAACATGTACGTCGCCGCTAGGTTCAGTGACCGCATAAATGCATTGCGGTTTGTATGAATAGCAGCTGTAGGTGAAGACCGCATCGACATACTTCTCCGGCCGCAGGAAGTCATCACGCAAGATTGTCCATTCCTTGTCTTCTGGGTATCTAATGAATGTGATTACCTTGTCGAGTACCGCTAAGAGGTCGTACTCCCAGGTCTTCCACGCCCCCTCCCGCGGTCTATGTGGGAGCTGTACCTTCAGGAGCTCAAGTTCTGCCATGTTGAACCTGTAAGCGAATTCGGAAATGGGCGGCGACCACCCATTGTTGAATGCAGTAATGGCGACGCCCTCCAAAGATGGAAATATAAGTCTCAACGATCTGTAGCCATTTTTTAGAGTCCAAGTACTCCCATCCTGTGATAAAAAGACCAGCCACTCGCTGTTGCCACCCACCCAGTTCTGGTCATCTCCCATTTCCGTCTATTCTACTTCGTTGATATTCACCACTACTGATTCGGACCACTTATCCAGCAGCATCAGTTTTGCATGAATATTCTGCAGAGTTTGTTGTCAGTTGGTACAATCACCTAGCATGGATTCCATTGCAAATACAATTTGACAACTGCACCTTCAGATTAAAGTACACAAAATATCGCCTAAATACGAGTGTCTCCTCAGATATCGCCTAAATTGTGCCTGTGTCACTACAAAGATACCCAATATATGGAGTAGGAGCAGAGCGCCCAGAACAAACTCCTGACGATGATCCTAAACAGCTCGGGGCATAACAGCCTTAAATCATCTAATCTGTTTATTTTTATTTTAGGAAACAGAATATCACATAGCAAGCATTCCATTGCAAATCAAAATTGACAACTCGTCTATCACCTAAAGTAAGACTATGTCACTATGAAAATACCAGAATATCAGGTACGAGCAGAGCTTCTGCTGTACAGAATATTCTTAAATGGTTCGATTTGTGCAAACCGCGTGTGCACACAACACGTTCGATGAAAGGAACATAGGATTCCGATGAGAGTCCAACACATATGAATCAACGATATGACTGAACCAATAAGCAACATACTGGAACTTACGTGGCCATCATGGTCGTTTGGCCATTTGCTGGTATCGGGGTAAAGAAGGCCTAGCGTGTCAAACGGTTGTTTGTCCATGTCCTGCATCGTGAAGAGGTACCCAGGGATGCAGCGAGCGAGGCAGCTAGCAGATATGATGTCCAACCCCGAGGCGATCATGTGCATGTTCGCGGCGCTGAGGTTCGGCCATCCCCAATCCTCGCGGTGGTGGTCACCCTGGCCATCCGCATCGTCGTCGCATGCCTTTCGCTTCAGCCTGCTACTACCCCAAGCTCTACCCATAGCAGCAAATGGAGTCTAGAATTCGGTAGATTAATGGAGGCATTGTGATAAGGAGGCGGCTGGATTCAGGAGGGGATGGAATCAGGGATGGGGCAGTTGTTCGAGTAGGGAGTGAATCTGCAAGGAACCGCCGCCGCCGCTGGTTCTCGTCCGCGTGGAAGACAAGGAAGGGGGCATAATTATTGAGGTGGGCACCGGAACCGTCTAGAGGAAGTGAAAAAATAAATTGTAAGAGAGAGAAATGTGCAGCCCGCCTGTCAGTGAGTGAATGTCGGCACGCGCAAACGTGACTACGTTTGACTTGGATCGTGCATGGTAGACCTCGATTCCACTGCATGCAAGTGGCGCAAAACAGATTTTAGGAAGCGCTAGCATCGACATGTAAAACTACTATTTTTCTCCACCCTCACCGTACTACGAACAGTCGTGCACCATTCTAGATATTGGTAAGGGTGGTTCCAATCTTTCACTTATTCGTCTCATTTCCTCCTCCATGGCCTCATCGTCTTTATCCTCCACGGCCTCATACAATTTCCTCCACCACGGCATCACCCTCTTCCTCCGTATCCTTTCCCTCTTGCCTGTAGTCATGGACTCTTCGGACGTCCGAAACAATAGCAGGCAAGCAAATGTGCACTTCGACATAGAAGTACACGGCGGGAAGAAGATCGATTTTGTCTACACCACCGACCCTCGGACGGTGAGGAACACTCTGAATAATTACACGAGTTGGTTGCAGTTCGAAGAAAACAGGTTCGTAGGTCTCGACCTCGAGTACAGCCGCGATCACCATAGGATCGTCGTGGTGCAACTCTCCATGAAGGGGCACGTCCTCGTATACCAGCCTTTTTGCGAGAAGGGGGCTGACAGGATCTGGTAGACTTTGCTGTGTTTTTGTTCCTGAACCGTCTATTTGCAAAAGTTATTGCTATATTATTTGTCTGAATTCATTTTCATGCAGGTGGGGCGAAAGCATTAGGGATCTATTTCATGACTTTCTTGTGAACCAACACATAACATTTACTAGTGTTGACAACACGAATGACACTAAACTGCTTGAAATCCTGACTGCCAACATTAGAATCCCAAAGAAGTGTAGAGTGGACATCCAGGAAATTTACTGGATCCCGGGGACGAAGGGCGGCAAGACCGGGATGGCCGCTCTTGCCTCTGAACTCATCGACCCGTGGTATGCCGACTTGAAGGGAAAATTGCCGATATGTTCGTGGAGGCGTTTAGGGCACAATTACAAAGAGGATAAGCCACTTTCTGAACCTAATCTAAAGTACGCTGCAATTGACGGGTATGTTAGCCATGAGTTGTACCGCCAGATTGTAAAATCTCGTTCCAGGCATCGCATCATTGAACCACCACCAAGGCAGGTTGTTTGCCCCAAATGCTGCAGTGTAGATGAATCTACAAGCCGGGGCAAGCGATCGAATGTATCATGGGATCGGTTGCCTTCTCCAACTGGCTGGGATGTAGACTTTTAGTGCATGATTGTTGTGTTTATGAAAACATGTTATTTCAGAAGTACACTATGTGAGCAATTACGAACTACTGTGTATTACCTTTTTCGAACTATAATCTGGGTTTGGTTATGACTGTATCCTTCGCTATAATCTGGGTTTGGTTATGACTTATGACTATATCACACCTTATGCATGTCAGTCCTGGATTCTGCCGCACGCAAATGGCACAGACAGAATTTGTAAGAATGAATGTTGAGCATACAAAAGGGGGAATGTAATTCATACAGGTTAAGGAGCTAATAGCACAGGGATCATACGAGCTTGGTTCTTACACACAGAATGCTTAGAAAATACATGCGAGATAAAATACAGGCGAGATAAAACTAGGAAAAAAATGCGAAATAGTAGTGGTAAATAGCACACTCACCCACCCGCCAGATCATGTTGAGCATCTCGTAGCAGACATATGCATCCCTGGCTGCGTACTTGATCACATCGTAATCCAGGCGCCTCCACTCCCATCGCTCGTGCAGGTGCTTCGGGAACTCGACTTTCATGCCGGCGTACTCGTGGTCGATGATGTCGGCAGCGAGTCTAGCCATGCCGACTTTGCCCGTACCGCCATCCGATACCTCCACAAACATTGGAGATCGACGTGATTGACGACATGAACGAGGAGATCCCGCTCTAGCTTCGGAGTGTCGTTCTTGATGTCGACACTGACAAAGTAGATCTCCCTCATGTGTAGGAACTCGCGAAGCTCTGGGCATACAGATTTGGCCCTACATACATGGTATAGGAGGCAGTGGTTACACATGGACAGCTGCAAAAGCACCATCCTCTTCCTATCTCCGGTATACTCGAGGTCAAGGCCGACAATCTTGTACCTGTCCATCGCTCCTGTAGCCACCACTCGTAGATTGCGATGGCCTTGCCGACCTCCGCTGATGCATTTGTGTGGATGACCGTCAGCTTGGTGGTGCCATGGGCAGTGACGGTGTACTCGTCGGTGAAGTCGCTCCCATTGCCGAACACGCCGTACTCTGCGTCCATGGCATCAGCTAATACGGCGGCTGGGACTGGGCGTGGCAGTGGAGTGATCTGTTGCGGTGGTATGGCCCGGCGGAGGCGGTGCCTGCGGCAGCGTCGATGGTTCTTGCGGTGGCTGTGGCAGAGGGCGGTGGAAGGAATGAGTTGGGGATTTTTGCACAGTGATGTGCTGAGGAAATGGAAGGCGATGCTTAAATTGCATTTACCAATATTCTGGTCATACCCATGTGGAAGCAAGTTTGACCGGGCGAGCACAGTTGGTTTCCAATCCTAGCGATTAAATTCGGTGTCCATCTCGGTAGGCGATGGGATGGGTGTGCGACATGGCTTTGGCATGGCAGAGACCGGTCACGTAGACCACCGGCCCGTTGCCGATCCGCAGCAGGTGCGCGGTGCTAACACGACGTAACGTGACAGGACAGAAGGAAGTGTACAGCTATTATTCCTGACAAGTTTAATAAGTGTAAGCATAGACAGGGACCTAGCATCCCTGCACCCCGGGGTAGCTACCCAGCGGATCAGGCCTACTGATTGCGCAAAGCTTGCAATTTCATTTTGTCCATAATTTGCCAAAATGAAGATCGTTTGTCCATGCTTCTATAAGTTTCTGTGTAGGCCACTTGTGTAAGCATGCATGATCAAGCAACTTTGCAACACACGTGTCAGTGGAAAAGCATGAGGTTTCAACGCACCACATAGTTTAGGGATTTAGAATAGCTACATTGTGAAGCTCTAGCAAAATTGCATGGTAAAGCCAAATTCAGCTTTTTGTTAGATTTAGCTATAGCAACATTATGTCTCGTTTATCCTCACTTTTGCCCTGTCGATATTCCGAAGCCCTCACTTGCGCTCGGAGGGGGGTGCCATCTGGTCAAAGGCTTGGCCGTTACGTGCGTCCTGACGCCTAAATTTGAATTTTTTTTGTTATTAGGCCTTTTTAAGAGCTCCTTTTCCCCTCTCTCGCTAAAAGTTGTGTTTTTTGCCCAAAAATGTAGGTAATCTAGAGCAGCTTCTCTCTTCATTCATTGTTCCTTTTGCCCTCGTTTTCCCCAATATGGTAGCAAATATAGAGCAGCAAAACAAACCAGCACCATAAATAAATTCAGTAAACAGAGCAGATGTAGATAAAACAACTAATATAGGTTATATAGTACGATACTTAACGAGGTTCGATAATTAGGCTGCTCAGCAGCAGCAGCTAACAGGTTCAACGCAGGCAAGACAAAAGAAGCTGCTTTACAGCAGCAGCAGTTGATCAGTGGCCCCTCGTGGCCTCTGCTAGGAGGGCATCTGCCTCCTCCCTCTGGCGCCTCTTCCACTTCTTGTTGCCAAGCCCCTTGACCTTGGGCGCCTTGGGTCTGATCGGGGTTATGCGACCCTCCTCGATAGCCACCTTCTAGAGGTTGCAGAGGTGAAGACCGAGCGCCTGGTGCTTGGCCATGAAGCCTTGGACGTTCACACACTCGCCGCAGGTCCTCACGTCCTCGGCATGCTTCACAAGGGAGTTGAAGTCCGTCGCGCGGAGCCTCCTGGTGGGGCAGAAGGGGCACCTGTACACGTCGCCGATGAAGAAGTTGTTGTACTGGTCGGACTTTAGCCTCCTCAGCACATGACGAGTCTTGGTGTCCTTGGACTCGTCGTCGCTACGGACGTCGCTGCTATCCTCCTATTGGAAAAAAAACAGTAGAGTGCAATAAGGACATGATTGATATACTTTGATTATCAGGATTGATTATTTGCATAGATTGACCGATTGAGATCTCCAGATTATTCCCCGAATCTCAAACCAAATCGAATACTGATCCCAAATACGAACAGGGGGATTCGTCGAAAATCGAGATCTAACACAAGAGGATTAGCTACTATAACAATACGAACAGCCGAGCCCTAATACCATACGATCTAGCATCCAACGATTGGAACAGGGGAAGAACAAGGGAAGGGGAGAAAACCCTGGTTACCTCCGACCATGGGTCGGCGATGCTGGTGTCGTAGCGGTTCTCCGGCCTTATGCAGACAACCTCCTCGTAGGGGTCCAAGCCGAGTGTGATCTGTCCGAGACCGACGGGGGCCTCCTCGCCGGCGGCTACGGCGGATGCGGGGACGGAGACGGGGGTCTGTATGGGTACAGGAGGCTCCTTGCCAGCCGCCTTGGAGGCACCGCTGGCCACCGCGCCGTTCTTCTCCATCGCCGGCGTGGTTGGGGTTTTTTTGGGCGTTTGCATAAGGTGATGAGATAGTGGAGACTGTTGAGTGTGTTGGGTTCGCAGCATAGAAAACAAAAAACTTCCTACGATGGGAACTATACGCCAAGATCTATCTACTAGATACAAGCAACGGGTGGATATACATCCATAGAGAACTTATCCTCGAAGACAACAAAGCTTTGTTAACGAGTTTGAACTCGTGGATGATGTAGTCATACACTTGTCGATCTCAAGATCGTGACGAAGTCCAGCAGGTCCGGCTCCAGCACGTCCATCAGATCCAGCTCCAGCGAGTCCAGCACCACAAAGTCCAGCACCGCAAAGCAGCGGTGCATCCGTGATCGCACACACGTCCGGTACCCCGACAACATCCGTCCCTCGCTCCAGCAAAGCAGCAGAAGCAGCAACTCCTTTCCAGATAAAGCCACCGGGAACATGTATCTCGCTAATCCGAGACCATGGGGAATAACTAGAGGGGGGGAGAGATCCTTCGCAAGGAGGTGTGGTTTGTGACGAGGAGAGGGGGGCCTTTTATAGGGGAGAGGGGGCACCCAAGGGCCATGGCGTGGCAGCCATGGTGGTGCCCCCACCTCTTCCACATTCATGTGGGTGGAGCTCCCACTCCCATAAAAAGCCTCCACTCAAAATTCCACTCACACTTGCATTAAATTTCCACCAAATTTAATGCAAGCTCTCATTAAATAAAACTATTTTATTTATTTTATTTAGAATTTTGTCAATTACATTAATTAACTAACATTCACATAAAACCCCCTGCAACATTTCAATATCACATGCAAAACCAGTTTCTGCAATTTCACCCGAAACAATTTCGGTTTCCATCGAAATGATTCCAGCGCTTTCTTAAATCTTTATCTGAAACATATTTGCTCCAAATGGTGTCGGTATCCCTTAAGTGTGTCACCCTACGGTTCGTGAATAATGTAGACATGATCGAGACCCTTCTCCGATCAATAATCAGCAGCGGGACCTGGAGATCTGTACTGACTCCCACATATTCAACGATGACTCTTGTGATCGTGTGAACCTTTAACGTCGTAACTAAATCCCTTTGTATCGCGATATATTACATGTACGAGATTCGATCATCGGTATCCAAATACCTAGTTTGACCTCGTTATCGACATGCACTCTTTTCTCGTTCCCGTGATATAACATTCTAGTGATCACATCACTTGCTTGCAAGCTATTTCAATGTGATATCACCAAGAGGGCCTAGAGTATATCTATCCGTCATCGGGATGGACAAATATCACTCTTGATCCATGAGCCTCAACATAACACCTTCGTAGCACTGAACCCACCTTTATAGTCACCCTGTTACGGTGTGACGTTTGATGTTATCAAGATACTCTTCTGGTGTTAGCATTTAACATGATCTCATGGTCTAAGGACTAAGATTACTTCGTATGATGTTATAGCCATATAAACATAATGACTCTTATCGTAATGCTATACTTCGGATGAATGTTCATCACATCATTCCACCAATGATGCGACCTCGTTATTAACAACATCCAATGTCCATGATCAGGAAACCTTGATAATCTTGTTAATCAACGAGCTAGTCTATAAGAGAGGCATAACTAGGAACCTTTTATTTTTTTATTAAACACACATGTATTGACATTTCCAATCAATACAATTATAGCATGCAAAATAAACATTTATCATAAACATGGAATAAGATAATAACCACTTTATTATTGCCTCTCGGGCATATTCCCTTCAGTCTCCCACTTGCACTAGAGTCAATAATCTAGTTTCAAAAACTTTTCGTATTGAACACCTATGGCTTTCTGGTGTTGCATATACGCGATTGCTAGTGGTTAACATAATCTCCGGATCTGACAGTTTCAGGTCCGTGTGTATTTGCATGGCTTTGCGTCTCTACGCATCACTCATTCTCAAATATGATGGCATTGTATAAATTTGGTCCTTTGGTGAGACCTTTAGTTCGTCCGGGTTAAAATATGTTGATATTATTGTCATACAATATATCTTCATAGTATTAGCCCACTTTGAACCACACCTAGTTTGATAACAAACTACTTAACACAAATGTCCTCCTTTGCTGCTAGTATAGCAGTCATATACTTAGCCTTTTGTTGTAGTATCCGTCACAATGTTTCAACTTTGGAACTCATCCAGATCCATCATAGAACATCCTTTCCATTACATTGTGCCACCCATAGTCTAAATTGAGATAAATTTAATTTGTATCTTGTGACAAAACTAGTATCAATGTAACACTTTACAATGAACTACCTTTAACTATTTGTCACGTATACATGATATATTCTTAGTTCTTCCAAAGCTCATAAGAATATCTTTACTATTGTCCAATGATCATCTTATGAATCATTCTGGTATGTGCTCATAACATTTAGAGCATAGGACAAATCTAGATATATACATATCATGGTATAATCGACCAAAATATTCATGTGATTTTACTCACCAAGTGTTGAAACACTTGAATCTTGACACCATCCTTTCCATGCAGCAAGAACCTTTCTTGTTGTTTCCATATTGAATCCTTCCAATATCTCATATATGTACATCTAGCATAACCATATTAGCACCTCAATCTATCCATATAGACATTGGTGCCAAATATTCTGGTTTTGCCCAAGTCTTTCATCGAAATCCTATTTTAATGAAATTCTTAACTTGTGTCAATAAAATATACATCATTTCCAATCAACAATATGTAGTCTACATAATGTATTGGAAATTTGTCTCAGCGCTCCCACTTAATTTCTTGCAAATGCAAGCATCTTCATCATCTCCGATGAAATTAAACTCCTTTAGCATTTTCATCATGGTGATGATTCCAACTCTGCTATGCTCACTTCAACTATTGAAGTTTGCATGCCCTTTTAGCACCCTTTGAATTAACAAAACCCTTCGGACTATGTCATGTACACGTCCTAGGTAACCATTATATTAGAAGAACCTTGTTTTGTTTATTCAACTACCATATACCAAATTATATGTAGTGGTTGCTACATTAATCCGTCAAGACTAAATATCGCTATGAAAGATCAAATCTTGTCATAGTCAACTCCTTGAACATTGCCGTAAACTTCTTTTCGACATGTCAACTATTTCATAGATGTTAAACATCCATGTCTATTTCTTTATAGATCCAAACACGACCGATAGGCTTCACGCCTTTCTGGAGGGTCTTCCAAGTTCAGAAACTTGATTTCTCGTGTATGGATACTATCACGGATTCTTTGACTTCTTATTAATTTTATGTATTCAGGGCCCATCATCGCTTCTTTGCATGCAGTCAGTTCATCATTGTCAAAACAATAACGACTTCTGTTTCAAATCTTACTATTTGATTCTTACTGACCCACATGGTTCAATAAGAACTCTAACCTCCAAGATCACACCCTTTGTAATCACGGGAGCCATGAGCATTGTGGCCGCCACCGGGACACTTTCCGGCGCTGCACTACTTAGCACATATAGCTAAGGTTCAACAACATTATCAAAGTTCTATTGTCCTCCCAATTAACTTTTCACGAAAAATTCCTTCTCAAGAAACTTGACGTTCCAAGCGACAAAATCTTTTGTCCTCGATGTTATGGAGGAATTCCCAACAAATTATTTGGGATAACCTACAAAGACATGCTTATCCGACTTTGGTTGTAAACATTTTACTTATGCATAGCATACCAAAATTTAAGAAAAGAAAATTCAGGTTTTATCCCAAATAATAACTCATATGGTGTCATTTCAATGGATCACGATGGTGCTCTTTTCAGTGTAAAAGCGGTAGTCTCTATAGCTTTAATCCTTAAAACATAATGGCAGTTTTATAAATGACACCTTTGATCTTACCATGTCAAGCAAGGTTTGATTTGATCTCTCGAACATGCCATACTCTTGTGGTTTATCGGGAAATTAGAATTCATGGAACAATTCTTGAAATCTTAGGTGTTTTGCTAAACCTGTAACTAAAATATCTTCCGTTATGATCAAATCATAAAATCTTTTATTTTCTTGTAACAATGATTTTGCACTTCATCTTGAAAGTCTCTAAACAATTTTCAAATGTTTAATACTTCTTCCTTATTAAGTAAATATATAGATATATTCACTCAAATTTCTGGAGAAAGCATATGAAGCAAAAAGATCCATCGCATATGCCTACACATAATGGACTATGCACATCAGCATGCACAATTTCCAATAAGCTAGTCATCCGTTCCTCTTTGGCCTCTGAACGAAGTTTTAATTATCTCGAGGAAAGGTTCACAAACGTCAATTGATCAAAATCAAAAGAATCCAAAAATCCATCAACATTGAGTTTCTTCATGTTTACTTTCCAATATAATTCAAACATCGATGTCACTTCATAAGTGATCTTCCAATCATTTGTCTTACGACATTTTAGCAATAATGTCTATGGATGTGATTTCTCCAACTAGACTTGTAAAAGTTCATCCATCCTTTATGGAATACGGTAATTATTTGAACAACCATTGTTCTCGTAATACCGGAACAAAATAACAATTATTAAAACAAATCTTGAAGGCTAGGTTTGACGACAACGAAAAACACAATAACACTATTTGTTTTTGATGAACATCATCACTTATTCTCTTGCCAGTTACTTAGGCCATTGTAGTTCATGAATTGTGTTGTTCTGTATGACACTTCATACCAACCAATTTGGTATTCAATACCGGTATCTAATATCTCAGAACCACATTGTTTAACAAGCAAGGAATACAGTCATAACATGTATATCTTCTATATACCTAAGTTGGACATCTCCAACCTTTTCTTTTCTGCCAAATATTTTATAGATTCTCTTTCAACAATTCCTTTTCTTTTAAAAGAATCTATCAACATCAATATTGGTGTCATTCACATGACACATAGTACAAAGTGTATATAGTCAAATACTAATACCTTTGGACTTGCACTTTGAAGTGGATCGCCATCATCAAATGTTTGGTGTTCTTTCAAAAAATCCATTTTTAGTAATCTTTTAGTGTAGTAAACATTTTACTTACATCTTCTATTCATCCTTATCATGACTACTTTCATGATCAAGCTACTATAGCCTATAAGGAAGAATCGTGAGTATAATGTTAGTTCCCAATAGCTTTTTGGGAGATCCGGATGCCTAGCATCTACATCCTTCACAAATTCTTATACAATATGAGAACATGTATTTTGCTAAATTATACTCTATCATAATTCAACCAAAAACATTATTTCAGATATCACAATATCTTCCACACATGATGGTTCCTGAAACAATTCTTTTAGCTCCTAGATAACCTTGATATTAAAACAACTTTTGAATATCAATAATCATGGAGGAAAACATGATACTTTAGATACTAACATTGGAATTCTTACTCTTGATTTAATACTACTTATTAAACTTCATGGAGTAAATAGAGTTTGCTGAAAGTTTACAATAGGACTTCTAAACTTTAAATTAACATTAAAAACAATACGATACCAGTTCGTAAAGTAAATATCCAGAATTCTATAGTTCTATTATCTCAATTAAAACTAAGAATAAGGTAGTGAACAGATGCCAATGACTACAACAAATTATGCAAATTCACTTTGATTTAGTTTATGACAAATTGAGTTCGACTAATCCAAATTAGAAATGAACTCCCACTCAAAAATGATATCCCTCGTTCCTTTTTGGTGATTACATGAACCAAATCCACTATACCAAGTCCGATCATCACGTGAGTCGATGTAGCTTCAAAGGCGAGCATCAATATGGTCATCACATCAACTATATGACTCATACTTAACCTTTCGGTCCGTGTTCCGAGGCCATGTCTATACATTCTAGGCTCGCCAAGTAAGAACCTTAGTAGTCGCGTGTGTAAAACTGTCTTACACCCGTTGTATGAAAGCGTAGAGTCGAGTACACCCGATCATCACGTGATGTCTCGAAACATGATCCATAGAACGGTGCATATTTAAGGAAGAACACATTTTATCTTGATATTTAAATGAGGGATCATCTTACAATGCTACTAAAAACACCAAACTAGCAATATAAGATGCAAACATCTAATGTGTAAAGTGGGATGATATGGTCCATGCATTTGATCTCTATCATATGCATCATGGTATGATCTCTATCATTGCTTTGTGTGTAAGGCCAAGTTCTATGGAACTTACACGTTAGGTGTGTTGTAAGAGTATCTATCATACATCTACTTACAACATTACCATATCATGACACTAGCCCATCAACGATCTAAACTAGACGCCTCTAATTTATCCATTGCAAGTTTTACGTGGCTTAGGGTTTTCGGAGATAGAACCGATCTTACCTACGAACATGGAACCACAACAAGGATAACCAAGTTATTAGCAAATCGTTGTAAATCAGATATTGACTATAGTAGGAGAGACAGACACCTGCCAGCCACTTATGCAAAACTAGTTGCATGTCAGTCGTGGAACCGGTCTCATGTGCGATGACATGTAAGGTTGGTCCGGGCCACTTCATCCCACTATACCACCAATATCCAAAATACATGAAAGATGCAATAACATGAGCATCATCGCCCACATATAAACATATGTGTACTACCCGTGCAAAGCACGTACGCATAGATCATGCTGTGATACCAATGTTGGGTTCGCAGCATAGAAAACAAAAAATTTCCTACGATGGGAACTATACGCCAAGATCTATCTACTAGATACAAGCAACGGGTGGATATACATCCATAGAGAACTTACCCTCGAAGACAACAAAGCTTTGTTAATGAGTTGGAACTCGTGGATGATGGAGTCGTACACTTGCCGATCTCAAGATCGTGATGAAGTCTAGCAGGTCCGGCTCTAGCACGTCCATCAGATCCAGCTCCAGCAAGTCCAGCACCGCAAAGCAGCGGTGCATCCGTGATCGCACACACGTCCGGTACCCCGACAACCTCTGTCCCTCGCTCCAGCAAAGCAGCAGAAGTAGCAACTCCTTTCCAGATAAAGCCACTGGGAACATGTATCTCGCTAATCCGAGACCATGGGGAATAACTAGAGGGGGAGAGAGATCCTTCACGAGGAGGTGTGGTTTGTGAGGAGGAGAGGGGGCCTTTTATAGGGGAGAGGGGGCACCCAAGGGCGATGGCGTGGCAGCCATGGTGGTGCCCCCACCTCTTCCACATTCATGTGGCTGGAGCTCCCACTCCCATAAAAAGCCTCCACACAAAATTCCACTCACACATGCATTAAATTTCCACCAAATTTAATGCAACCTCTCATTAAATAAAATTATTTTACTTATGTTATTCAGAATTTTGTCAATTACATTAATTAACAAACATTCACATAAAACCCCCTACAACATTTCAATATCACATGTAGAACCAGTTTCTGCAATTTCACCCGAAACAATTCTGGTTTCCATCGAAATGATTCCAGCGCTTTCTTAAATATTTATTTGAAACATATTTGCTCCAAATGGTGTCGGTATACCTTAAGTGTGTCATCCTACGGTTCATGAATAATGCAGACATGATCGAGACCCTTCTCCGATCAATAATCAGCAGTGGGACCTGGAGATCCGTACTGACTCCCACATATTCAACGATGACTCTTGTGATCGTGTGAACCTTTAACGTCGTAACTAAATCCCTTTGTCTGGTGATATATTACATGTCCAAGATTCGATCATCAGTATCCAAATACCTAGTTTGATCTCGTTACCGACATGCACTCTTTTCTCGTCCCGTGATATAACATTCTAGTGATCACATCACTTGCTTGCAAGCTATTTTGATGTGATATCAGCGAGAGGGCCTAGAGTATATCTATCCTTCATCGGGATGGACAAATCCCACTCTTGATCCATGAGCCTCAACATAACACCTTCGTAGCACTGAACCCACCTTTATAGTCACCATGTTACGGTGTGACGTCTGATGTTATCAAGATACTCTTCCGATGTTAGCAATTAACATGATCACATGGTCTAAGGACTAATATTACTTCGTATGATGTTATAGCCATATAAACATAATGACTCTGATCGTAATGCTATACTTCAGATGAATGTTCATCACATGATTCCACCAATGATGTGACCTCGTTATTAACAACATCCAATGTCCATGATCAGGAAACCTTGATCATCTTGTTAATCAACGAGCTAGTATATAAGAGAGGCATAACTAGGAACCTTTTATTTGTTTATTAAACACACATGTATTGATGTTTCCAATCAATACAATTATAGCATGCAAAATAAACATTTATCATAAACATGGAATAAGATAATAACCACTTTATTATTGTCTCTCGGGCATATTCCCTTCAGAGTGAGCGAGTGCATGATTAGTGGGAGTGGGAGGCCTCTATTAAAGGAGAAGGGAAGCGACATTTCGTTGCACTACCGTGCACCGCGTACGCTAATGCACTGTGCACGACCACACATGTCCGCTACCGCGCCGTGCACCACACACGCGTATCGTGAGTCACGTTTTTTCCCTCGTGTGTAACCATGGCGATTTAGTTGTACTCAGTTTTCCACTCGAGCGTAACACTGTCGGTTTGGTTCCATTTTTAAATCATTTTCTATTTTCTATTTGAATCCCTTTGTCACTCTTTCCCTTGGTTTTAAGTTCTACTAAGTTTTCCCCTTGGTTTTTAAGTTCTACTCAGTTTTGCACTTGGTTCTTAAGCGCTACTCGATTTTCCCCTCTCTTTGTATCCATCTCTCGCACATGTGCTCATCTTCGCTGCTACGCGCTGATTGGTCGAGACAGTTGTCACACAGATCGTGCCCACCAACCGTTGATCCTCTGTGATCTAGCGGACAAGATAACCCTTATATCTGTCAGGGGCACCCCTCTATCCATGCAAAATAACGAGTATGCCACTTGAACTTTAACTCCATAAACATATGAACTTGAATATATTTTGAAGGGTACAAAAATAGAAATCCCAATAGTTTAAGGGTCTAGATACGGTAAGAGAACTAAATATTATTAGTGGTCGGGCCAGCACAGTGACGAGTTGGTCGGCTAGAAGTTGCTGATCTTTAAGTAAGGGGACACTAGGCCGGTCTTGACATACTCCCTCAGGAATTTGCCATAAGCAGCATGCTTAGCCTTGGTCGCCGACTTGTGTTTACTAGACGGACATTTACCGATGCCAACCACATGCGTAATCAAGGTGGCAATCCTCGGGTTGACTCCTTTCTTACAGAAAGGGCACCTGAGCTCCCCAAGTCGAGTGCGGAAAGGGATTATCCCGCTCTTGAGCTTCTTCATGACATGGCAGCTCTTGTTGTCCCTGGTCTCCTTGTCAAAGTCCATCTCACTTGAATCCACCTATAATGTATGGAATACAAACCGACATGAGCAAAATAATAAATATATATTCCTTCTACCATTCCGAGTTACTTTCGATGCAATAACATGTCTATACAGGTTCAGTAGTTCATTACGGTCGTCTCCCCAACTTGCTCCTAAATTAATGTGGTTTGTGTTCTTGATAATTTATTAATAAATAAATAATGTGGATTCATTCAGAACAGACTAGATCTCTCCATGTACCGGTTCGTACGTTGCATCTAATCGTTAGGACTAGATTTTTTTATGATGCTAGGATAAATTAAGCTCGAGCAGAAAATATGGAACATGTCGAAATAGATGTACCTCCGGGTACACGAGTGGAGCGTGTTCGTCGAACTCCACGCCCTCATCGAGGCCTCCGAAGTAGTCAGCACCGGCGAGCACAAGGTCCCC